>JAGKTI010006917.1:27912-38839 GCA_018397915.1 Birgus latro | reverse complement strand
AGTAACCCCTTCAGTACGTGGGGTCATTCTCAAGATGAAGAAAAAAAAGTCTGGAGGCAGCAGGAATGCAACAAAAGTATAAGTCGCCAAAGTGAAGGAACTAAGGTATAATACGCAAAATAAATCGCCTAGGAAAAGAGGAACTCACTACGCCAACTACAGTACGACGGGGTGTTGGCACAGGTTCGAGTCTCTGCATGCACCCTCTCCCTTCTGCGTCGCCTCCTTCGCCAGCCGCGTTTATTTTCCACTCCTTTTAGTTCTTATTTTCGGTTCTTAGCAGCGCAGTGTTTTCTAAGGCAGACTAACGACTTGACGGCTTGTTGACTATTTTATGCCAACTCTCAAACTGTTCTTGCACGACTTTCCTATTTTTACTTTGACAATTTCGCACTTTAAAACGTTACTGTACTGTTTTCCTCTCTGTTATTACACTTTTGACAGATTCACACTTTCTAAACTGCCCTAGCATTTCTCCCAGTCTATGATTCTACTCTTGACAATGCTTCACTTTTTTCTCTCCAGTCATTTCTTACACTTTTTCATCCACTTTTACACGATTTCCAAGAATATAATTACACTTTACACTCTGCTTGCATTTTTTCTTACACAATTCTCCAGTCTCTTCTAGCACTCACTTTTTCTGTCACTCAAATCTTTCTTACGCTTGCTTTTCCACTGTTCACCTCCACACCTGCGTTTTCTCCCACTCTTACACCTCTCTGACAGCATTACACACCCAATTTCACTCATTTCCTGCATTTTCACTCACTTTCACACCTGTCTGGAAAATTTACAATCACACTCACTTTTCTTTGGCAGTCTTACACACTCACACATTCACTATTCTCCGGCAGATTTACACACTCACACACTCATTCTTCTGTGGTAGACTTACAGACACACACACACACACACACACTTCTCTGGCAGTCATACACAACCACACACTCACACATCTTTGGCAGTCTTACACACTCACTACTCTCTGGCAGTCTTACACACTCCCTTTTCTCTGGCAGACTCACACACTTTCTCTTTGACTCCTTCCCACTTTGCACTCACAGCCACAGAGTGAAAAATACTAACACTGACAACCCCACAATTGAGCATACGACAGATCATGATATATCAACCCCTGAACATGATATACTCCCAAAAGAACCTTATTTACGAATATATTTACACTATAATGGACTGATTTACAACCCCCCAAATTTACTTCACCAAAACCTCATAGTGACAGTTATTAAAGACCCTCTTGTCCTTGCGGTAAATAATTAACGTGATGATTTCAAAATTTCTGGCTGAATGTCTAACTTGATGTTCTTTTGTTTACATTTCAGGTAAGCGTGTGTGGAGAGGGCGTTGCTGTGGTTTCCTGATGGGTAGATGTTTTCCTCTCCTTTCTCTCCATTTAACTACTAATTAATTTCTTTTTTCACTCCTTCCTTCCTCTTGTCTTAAAACGCGTTCATTCTAGATACATCCCAAAATCCATCCCTTCCTACATTTTTTAATAATTTTTAAAATTCTTTCCTTCTAATCAAAATCATAGTACTCCAAAACCCTCGACTCAAACTCTCTCTCTCTCTCTCTCTCTCTCTCTCTCTCTCGTAGTACATATATAACATAAATCCTGCTAACAAGCTATCTTATTGATAACTTGGAACTCTCTTCTCCACTCGAACCCATTAAATTTCTAACTAAAAGCTTCGAAGCCTCTTTAGAACCGTGAGTAAGTATCGAAACCCCAATACTAATGGGTTCAGCTCCCCTCAGCTATCTAAATCCTCCCTCTTTGTCGTGTAATGTAGTTTTTGTCATAGTCTAACCGTAAATTATGTGTATACATGTCGTCCCTTTTATTCAGAGATACAGTAAATTTTTGGCGTCATGTCTTCAGCTGTCTAATGTAAATATCATCTTAATCTGTCGTTTTAGCTCTTTATTAATGTCTTACTGTATTTTTTGTCCATCCATGTTGTCCAGTTCTTATTCAGAGTTGCATTACAAATTTTAGCGTTTTGTCTTATAGTCTCCAACGTAAACGTCTTCCAAGTCTATCCTTTATCTTTGTCTGGTGACATTTTACGTGGAGGGAAAGTTCCAGTCCTATTTTCTGCCCTTCTTCCTTGTGATTTAATTGTCTTTCTATCTGTGTGTTCCATTATCGTATATGTGGTAATCTATTTTGTCAGTTTTTGCTTATGCTTGATGTATATATATTGAAACATTTTAAGATTCATGTATTTTTAGGCATTTTTACAGTATGTGGTATGAAATCATTGTTGAACCCACACGTTTTGAAGTCTTTTTGAAATCCACAAAAAGTGCCATCATCTCTAAAATGAACATAGTTCCAAGCGTTTCTAATTTCATGTTTATAAATTATCTGAAATATCTGGAACTCCTACATTATGAGGGCTCTGGAACACCATTTTTGGCCAGTTCCTTCTCCTGTTTGCAAAATTAATATTTCTGGCTCCCATGCTGACGTGTTCCTCATTATATTACGCCCACTATATCAGATTATTTATATTGATTATCTGCCACTTAAAAAACCTTCCTAGATTTTTCTTGATCATATCGGTGTCCCTTTGCAGCGTTTTGATTTTTTTTTTGGCAGTGTGTCCGTGAATATAATTATTTTTAATAGGTCAGATAGTGTAGATTATGGTGTGTGTTATTTACATATTTTAGTACGGAAGAATAGGGCGAGGGTGTGCTGCTGCTGCTGCTGCTGCTGATGATGATGATGATATTAATATTGATGACTGGGATGATGGTGATGATGATTATGTTGACGACAACTTAAGCCTTCCTAGTTGTTGTTGTTGTTGTTGTTGTTTTGTGTGTGTGCTCCCTATATTCCATATGTGTGTGCAAATTTTCCTTGTTCATAAATTTACCCCTTTATATTAGCCCCCTCTGACCAGCCATTTATACAGATGTGACCTCCCTCTTAACCCTTCAACTTCGGGCATATCCATAACAGATAGTCCTCAGGTTACTTTGACTCTCCCACAAGAACTGGTAACACTAACTTCACAAGACTGTAAACTGTTTTGATATACCTGCATATATCTTATTTCACATTGCCTTGACCTGTGGATAGAGTGAAATATACTCGTACTTTATCCATCTCTAGCCAGACGCTTTAGCTCGGAGATGGCCACGGACAAATAGACTCACACATTGAAATTTTGCTGATCGTGAGGAATACAGCAATGTAAGCCTGAATTGGACACTCTTCGACATCTGTTTTATTCAAAGCAAACTGAAAACAAATATGGATGTAATTTAATCGAGAGAGCGGACATGTAAATGTTCTACGTCTCCTGCCTGATGACGATTTTTTTTTTCATTATATTATTGTCATCTCCAGGCTGTTTCATTCAGCTGTAGAGAAACTTTTCAAACTGGAGAGGGTAGAAATTTCCGTCATACCCCCATTAACTACAAGACATCCTAAAGCTGAAGCAAATAGCATGAAGTTAGCAAGAATAAATCAGTAAAATAAGTCACCGGATTAAAGATGTTAAGGCTGACAATCCACAAGTCTGGCACGAAAATCGGACGTGTAATTATGCCTGACGAAGTTTAAGGGTAATGGTACTAAAGTGACCCCCCCTCAGTAAATTTACGGTGTGTGTTTCCTTCCCTGTTTCTTAACCTTGTATTAATGTCACTGTATACTCATGTGAATCAATTTTTTTTTCCACGTAGGCCCATGTCAACTTTCATGCCCTTCTTTATCCCCCCAGTGTGTGTTTGTGTATTTTTTTCCATGTTCCAAAATCTGATGGCGCGTTGTGGAGACGTAATGGTGCACTGTGCATTGATTGTTTCCCTTCCCTTCCCCTACCTCAACCCTTACTATATGTTTCCCCCCTCCTCCATAATAAGTCCTTGTCCCATACACTCATATTCGTGGAAGTATATGCTGCCACCTCCCTGCAAGCGAAGTTGGAGATCCGCAAACCTTCCGTTATATGCGGAAATTAGCGACATGGCAGTAAATATGGATGTGAAAAGAGTCAGGTCACAAACACACTGCATCACGGTAAGGTCAGGTCCATCAGGTTGGATCTGGCTGGCATATCTCCACTCATTTTGGAGATTCATGGAGATAGCGCTAAGTCCGGGGATCTCCAAGGCTTAAAGAGATAGACCACTCAGACCCAACCTAGCAGACCTAATCAAGAAGTGATGTAACTGCGACCTGATAATATTAACACCGATATTTACCACCATGTCTTAATTGGCTGACGGCAACCTCTTCAGTACCATGACAAGTTTTCACTATGTATTCTTGCTGCTACGGGACGATTTCATTCAGCTTACGGGATCCTAAGGGAGAGGGGAAGAAGGTTATATAGAACTCCCTCCTGTTGATAAAGTCCTCTTGTAACCTGAACAAAATCGTCAAGTACTACCAAGAATAGGCTAAGCAAAATAAAGAAGGTCTGGGACGGAAGGAATTAAATGAGGTCTGCAGGGAGGTGACAGTCTTCCATACACACCTGACTAGAGTTCTCAAGGATAAGACCAATTCATTCTAGTTTCTCGTAAAGCATTTGTACTTAGCTAATCCATTCCTTAGGCCTTATTCTCGCTGGCATAGATTTCGTAACACCCGTCCTTTAGTGGTTTATTGTCCGTATTTACACCTTCAGACACTTGGGATCGCCTCGCAGTCTGGCCCACAGACTAATCATAAATCTCGAGAAGGTGGTCCGTGCTCCTTACGGCGATAAGTTGCCAGCCAGATTTAAATTACGATTACCACGCAGGAGAAAGGCGGGACAAAAGTGGCGTCAAACTATAAAGTAAACTGAATCATTAAGTATACGCCGCTGTGGTGTTTTCCAACCTGAGGTAAAACTTTGCTTTAAAAAAATCAGACACTACATTGGCATTTCTCATCTGTTGTATGCTTTGTGTTCCTAATATCAGTATAGTCTGCATCAGTTATACTTTTGAGGATTATTAAATGTGCAAAACACAAAACAAATTACTTGCTAAGCGCCCATACGAAATCTCCAGTCAGTGGGAATTCGGCTATTTCAGTTGCTCAAGTTACCAGACCATTCTAGGCTCCTTAGAACTCTCGGTCCTCCCAAAGGCCTCCCGATGTTGTAGTGTTAAGCTTTGATGTGTATAGTGATTCATCGTATTCTTCCCTTTTTCTCTCCCTTCCTCCCTCCCTTCCTCTCTTCCCCACCTACATACAGCAGGTTGAGGAAAAGGTTGAGGAGGAAGAGGAGATCGTGTCTGAAACTGAAACGCTTGTCTCAGAGGAAGAGGAAGTTGTGAAGAGGAAAGAGGAGAAGAAGGAGGAGAAGAGGAAAGAGGAAGAAAAGAAGGAGGAAAAGAAGAAGGAGGAGAAGAAGAAAGAGGAAGAGAAGAAAGAGGAGATAAAGAGAAAGGAATCGAGAACCCGCAAGGAAGAAGAAATTATGGAGGTGGAGGAGAAGAGGGAAGAACCAAAGAAGAAGCAAAAGGTCGAGGAAAAGAAAGAGGAGAAGAAAGAGGAGAGAAAAACATCGAAGCCCAAAGAGGACAAACTGGGTAAACACGAGTGGAAAGACACAGACGATGAAGCACCCTCAAAGCCCGTACTCAAGGTGGAGGACGAAAGCAGAGATGTTTACGCCCCAGCCGACTCCGAGTCCGAAGCTGAGGCGGAGGACCTGATGGCTTCCCTGCTGTCTGAGTTCATGGGCAAGAAGAAGAAACCTGAGGCGTACAAGCACCATGTCCGCAAGAGATCCTTCGATAATCGAGCTGAAGATGCGAAGAAGACCCCTTCGCCTGAGAGGGAAAAAGCTCCACGGAAGGAAAAGTCACCTCCACCTAAAAAGGAGAAGACTCCTCCGCCATCTAAGAAAGAAGAGACTCCTCCACCTAAGAAAGAAGTAAAGGAGGAGAAGGAGAAGAAGGAAGAAGAGAAGAAGAAAGAGGAGAAGAAAAAAGAGGAGAAGGAAGAGGAGAAGAAGAAAGAGGAGAAGAAAAAAGAGGAGAAGGAAGAGGAGAAGAAGGAAGACAAGAAGAAGCCAAAGCTTAAAGTGAAGGACGAGCCTAAAGATAAGGACAAGCCAAAGGATGTGTCTGCGGAATTCACCCTCAAGGAACCACCAGAGGAGATCAAGAAGAAGAAGTCTTCCGTGGAGGGGGAGGCGACGCTGAAGCCACCAAAGATCCAAGAACCCGAGGTAAGTGATGAGGACGTGTCGCTCACCGTTAAACCCAAGGAGAGGATGAAGTCACCACCCCGACCCCTTGGGAAGCACGAAGTCCTCACGTCCGTAATCAAGGAAACCGACGAAGAAGTGGATCCGCCCTCTCCCCCCCCTCCTGTCACGCCCGAGCCTGAACTGAAGCCCCCTGCCAAGAAAAAGGGTGATGATGAAATGTCACCCATGGAGCGCTATCTCTTGCAACTGTTCGGAACCCCGGTTGGCGAAGACGACTCGGTAGGCAGAAACGCTCTTGAACCAACCACAGCACACTTAGAGGTCTTTTTCATTGGGATGTGGGGAAAGATTTATCAAGATTTTTTTTTCTCTCTGTTCCACCATCATTTTTGACTGAGCGAATTTTGAGAATGAGATAAATACGGCAATGAAGTATTCATCTCAGCATCACTTTGAAGCAATGGGAAGGGTAATAAAAGGACCTCTGGTGGCTGAGCGTAGCGTCATGTAGACTGGCAGTCGTCTCCTCTCGCTCTGTTTCCTTGGTTCGCTGCTCTCGAAAACCTTCTGCCAGCTAACATATAAACTGCCAAGAGGAACCCATAAAACAACGAAGAATAAAGGAAGTGAGCTATAAACTCGATCATAAATAGATCCGTAGTGTGTTGCCCCTGCAACATAAATGAACCACTGAAACAACCCTCTCACACTTATATAAACCATGTCTAAACTGTTTCTTCTTTCCAGGTATGCTGCTGCCATGACACCGCTTCTTTGTTATTATTTTATTATTTTCTCTCTTTCTCACTTATGGTAGATTTGTACTTCTTGGTATTTAGTAGAGTCTGGTAGGCCCAGGTACTAACTCCGCGTGTGTGTAGGTGGAGGGTTGGTGGTTGCTAGTCTAACCCCGTCTTGCCCCTCTTCTTTACCCCACAGAAAGAGGAGGTCAAGGAGGAGAAGATGGAGGAACAGGTATTGTCTTCTTTTTACTTTGCGCAGTGTTTGTCACTTGTCTCAGTCAGAGTTAGTTGCTTATATTTCTCATAGCTAGCATCAGTTGAAGATATACTGTAGACGTTTTGTCAGAATAGTTCAGTTGCATCCAGTTTAGCCTTAGAAACATCTGAATATCATACACAGCACATTTTGTGTGAGACAGTTTTTACACATACTTAAGCTGTAAGTTAAGATGCAGTTCTTCAAACGTTTATTTTTGCTAAACCTGCATGCTTAAATTTATAATGAAAATATTGTAAACCCATTACAGAAAACACATCATAAACTCTATGTTGATCAGTCTGGTATAAATGTGTGTCCCTGTCATTGTGCATGTTGCCTCTTCCTAAAATCTTCCCGTCAGTTGCTTCTCAACTTTGTTTTTCGTCCGTCTCCTCATCACCAGTCCCACACATTCCGGCCAGTCGAAATTGGCGGTATGCTAGTGAGCGCAACTGAGCCCATGAGAGAGCTGTGGGTAGATTGGCGAGCATGACGTCATCCCGCACTCTCCCATTGGCTGTGGTTGGTGCTTACTCGCGTGACGTCATTGAGGGTGGCCGGCTGGTGTGTGGGGTGGGTGTGTGGGTGAGCCTGGGTGTTATCCGTGTCGTGGTCAGTGTCTCTTTGTCGTAGATGGAATTTTTGCTCATTATGTATTATTCGCACCCATGTCAAGGAGGAAAAGAAGAAGGAAGAGGAGAAAAAGACAAAGGTAGAAGAGAAAAAGGTTCAAGAGAAAAAGGCTGAAGAAGAAAAGAAGGCTAAGATTAAAAAGGGCCTGAAAAAAGAAGAGGAAGTAAATGAGTTGGAGCAGGTTCAACTGAAGAAGGGTAAGGCAAAGGAGAAGGAGCCGGAAGCGGAGGCTCAGCAGGCCCAGCTTAGGAAGGTTAGCGGAAGAGAGGAAGAGATGAAGAAGGATGCTGAGAAAGCGAAACTCAAGAAGCATAGCATCAAGGAGGAGGAAATGAAGGAAGCAGAAAAAGTCAAGTTGCAGAAAGTTGGAGCTAAAGAGGAACAGGCCAAGCTTGCAGGCGAGAAGGTTAAGCTACAAAAGGTGAGTGGACAGGAAGAAGAGAGTAAACCGGAGACGCAAAAAGATGCTGGGAAAAAAGAGGAGGAGGCCAAACCGGAGGAGGCCAAACCCGGTCTGATTAAGAAAAAGAGACGTCAACTTCCGCCGAAGGAAGAAGAGGTAGACTTAATGGCCGAGATAGCTAAGCTGAAAAAGGGAAAACAGAAGAAACAAAGCATTGCCGAGGAAGGCGAGGGCGTAGACCTCAAAAAGGTAGAGAAAGTGGAGACGGAGGCGCTTCAGGGAGAGAAGGCCACGCTCGAAATTGCGGCTCCCAAACACGATATCAAACTTCTGGAATCCGAAAAGGTGGAATTGCAAAAGTATGAGCGTACTGAGGTGGAAAAGGCAAAAAAACAGAAGGTTTGTGACCAGAATCTTAGCTTACCCTGCCTAGCACTTACACAATCCCTCCCATCACTACCACTGTTCACTTCCACCACCATCGACACTTTTTAGCCATTATTTTAAAAGATATCAAATTTACAGTATAAAGTTCTCAATACTAACACATTAAAATCAATACGGTCTTAAAATCCGATATAAAAAGTAATCGTAAATTGCCTAAATAAAATTCTTGCCATTCTTTAAATAATTACCTTCAGAATAAATAAAAACAAGTAAATAACTTTATCTTAAACTTTTAGTATGAATTTATTTATCGAAAAAATAAACGATTCATAATTTGCCGTCACATCCAGTGAGCTTAGGCAATATTAAACTTTATTTCCAATTTTTAAGCCTATAATCTCAGCATTTTCCCATTATAAATACACCTTTTCTAGTGTTTTATTTAGTTCATCATCTTCATTCGTAATTCATACATTTACGAGTTTTATTACACACCCTGAACCTTCTAGAAAATCTCTGGTTTTGTGGTAAATAATTCTCTTTTTGAACCTACCTGAAATCAAACACATGTATACCTTAATTACTCTGTCTGGTCCTACACCTTAATTAATATATCTGGTCACAATAATTAATTATTCAAGACGATCAACACTTATAATTATACCTCAGTTATCTAATTATTCTACCACAGCACCTTGCTTTAAATTCTTGTCAAAAATCGTAAAAATATACCAGGAATGCTAAGAAAAACAGTCGTGCAAAGAGTAAAAAAAAATAGTCATACTTTGCGTTCTAATTAAAAGAATTTTTTCCCCCAAGAATCTTAATTTAAAAAATTGTCTGCCTAGAATCTTAATAAAAGATGTAGAATCCTTAAAAAAAGAGTATCGTACCGAGAATCGTAAACAAAAACAAAAACAATATCGTGCCAATGACCTTAATAATCGTGCCGCGAGATCTAACCCGGTAAATCAAGAGACTGTCGGCGTAATTCCCGCGGGTGCAAGTGTCCGATGCTCCATCCACCTCGATGCTGATGTTGTGGCCTTCAAGTAACCCAAGTTGCCGAGTTAAACCGTATATTTCCCTGCAAGATCAGTGTTTTTGGTTTCCCTTGGACTTCGCCGGTGCTTTTTGTAATGTACAGTTTGCTGGGTGAGGCGGACGGAGCAGTAAATGTTAAGAAAATACGTGAGCGTCATGTCAGGCCATCAAGCGGCCATTTATGTAATTACAGAAGTAAACATGGCTGCTCATTCCACCTCACTCAGGCAAAGATTTACGTTGATGCTTTATGTGTTGCCCGGAGGGTGTGTACTCGTGTCCTTTACCTTTTTTTTTTTGTTTGTTTGTTGGCCTTCTTCTTGGAAACTGCAGAAAGCCTCGTGACCCTTTTGGTTGCGTAACTTTGCTGGTGCTGACACACTAACGTCCTATTTTATCCTCTTCCCTGGATGATCTAAATAGTTGAAGAAAAGAGACTCATGTATAAGGCACATCCCTTTTGACTGCCACCCGCGAAATATTAATTCAATACTCAGAAAGTGCCCTTCAGTCAAAATGTCAAGCAAACATCACACTGTGGCTCAGCATTATAGTAGCCGATGATCTGGCTCTGTTCTGGATTTTGACACTAGGTTGTTATTGTTCTTCTTCTACATTACAGTGCATAATGTATTTGTGTTCAGTAAATGTAGAATATGTACTGTGACGTATCTTCTGTTTCCCTCACTGGAAATTCTACAGTACAGATTCATTGACATTCATTTGCACTTGCAGATGCGTGCACAACAAACAAACTAATACTGTCATTATCATAACACTGTTTGAGTTTTAAAAGCTCCGGAATATACGTTGTAGCCACATTAATATTCATTAGATTCTGCAGTCATCCGTATATTTGTTGTGGCGTGATTTTGCGTTGTGATCACCTCTGGGCACCCACAGCTGTCTGTCACTGGTTCTGGGGCAGTGATGGATAATGCCAACCCCAAAGCTGGTGCAGATATTAATGACTTACAGTTCATGGTGGTGTTATCAGTGATCCTTGTTCATAGTTCAGGAGAATCAGTTATATTGTTATACAGTTATCTGAAGATTACATGACCACTTAACTTTGCATTGAGCCTGTCCTGATGACGCCATTATTTCTTGTATTTATACTACAGCATTAAACTCCAAAGTATATACATATAATACTTAACACGTGTCTTTGATCACTTGGACAGATTTATTAACTCCATAACTAATTAAGCAGCTCAGTTGCTGTAAGACCTCTCTCTCTCTCTCTCTCTCTCTCTCT
>JAGKTI010006916.1:4502-38841 GCA_018397915.1 Birgus latro | reverse complement strand
GGAGATAAGTAAACAGCACAGATATATTTAGTCAGAGAATGACAGGAAAGCCGAAGCCAGAGAGCAGAGAATTCAGAAGAATCAAGTTCAGGAACACGAGAGCAAAATAGATCGTTGCGTACGTATACGCAACAGCCACCTTTGGCTTTGAAACGAGAATAGAGAAAGTAGGAGGATACAGAAAAGGGTTTGCTGTCAGTTGCCTCAGACAGCTGAGTCTCAGTGAGAAAGAGAAGGTGAGGTTTAGAGGAGAAGAGGTGGTGCTCAACAGCGTGAAAGTTAGAGGAAAGGCCGCGAATGTTACAGAAATGAAGAAGGAGTGAGTCGGACAGTGGTTCCAGGCAGCTCTTAGAGTCGTCACCGGGAGAGGGGCGGATGGTGGGGGCATTTATGGTCCCCCCCCTGGGGACTCCGAGGCATGATTTTTATAAGCCATTTTGAAAATTTTGAAAAGGAAGTGTAGTGTGTAGGTGTATGTAGTTTGGTGTTGACAGTTAGAGAAACTTGTATAGGAGAGCATGCTGGTCTACTCTCTGTGTAACTGAGACACTGAAAAAGTTCAGCAAAGGAGGATGGTCAGGAACAAGTCCTGAGGGCTGATGAAACGGGAGCTCCAGCTCTCCCTGTCATCAGCTTTCCATCCTCCCTGGGAGTACTGCCCTGCTCGACTGGTGCTACAGTCTCCTCACCCTAAAAACAGAGGAGGGGGTCCCTAGACCCCTCCCCTGCCCCTTTTAGTCGCCTTTTACGACACGCAGGGAATACGGTGGCGGAATTCTTCCTAACACAACCTGGCCGCACAGTAGTAGTACACCCCACAGTGCGGCCAGATTGCGTCCCCCCCCCCCCCACCAGGGGGGGGGGGGCGACATGTAGCATACGCCTATGTGGCATATGCCGATATAACTGAAATAATTTTCCGTCCAATCAAAATTTTCACTACTAATATCCTATCACTTACTCTCATAACATTCATGACATATTCCACCCATTTCTCCGCAACCAACACACCCACACCCCCATATCCGTCAGTTCCCCCCTGCCAAAACAGCTTATAGTAGCAATCCTTCCCAACAATCTTTCTGGCTGATCCACCCCTGTACCGGACTTCCTGTTAACATGCCACATCCACCCACCTCCTACTGAATGCCTCAACACCTTCCCCCGCTCTTCCTCTTAAACTTCCCACATTTCACGAACCCACCCTAAACCCCCTCGGTGATTTGCTGTCTTCAGGCTTGCTTTGATGCTTATACTTGTAGGTCATAGTCGGTAAGATAAAGGGGGGTAAACATTCCAAAGGCCCGACCCATTGCACAGTCCTAGGTCCAGGCAATGGGTCTGGGACCCCTAGCCCACCAGCTTACCAGTGGCTGTGGTAGTGGCCTCGGGGCACCCTGCCAGGACACCTGCAGGGACACCCTCCAAGCGCGCCTTCGCACTGCAACTGCCCCGCTATTATACACCCACTGATAGGGCAGCCTCCTAGGGCGCTACTCCCAGGTTCGGGCCCCTCTCTAATGAGCGGAAGCGGCAGCCTGGGAACCGCAATGCCCTGTACCCGCTAGCACAGGTTCGAGCCCCATCTCGCCCCGGACCCGTGATCTATGCCGGCGGAACCCCCGTCACGCCTCCCCCCAAAGTCCGCCACTAGGTAGCGGGGGCAAAGTTTTCTGGCCGCATGCCCTTGCTGGCGTCAATCCCTGTAACGTAGTGGGATACGTTGTGTAATATGTAAAGTGCATGTGTTGTAGTGCATAGGAGAGTATGCTGGTCTACTCTCCATGTTACTGTCACACTGAAAAGGTCAGCAAAGGGGGATGGTTAGGTAGCTAGTGAAACAGGAGCTCCAGCTTTCCCTATCACCAGCATTCCCATTCCCCTCGGGAGTACCACCCTGTTCGGCCCGTGCTACAGCCTCCTCCTAATATATATATTGGGTGGAGGAGATGTAGGATGGTATGGTTGGGTTTGAAAGATGAATATGAGGGTAGGAAGAAAGAAGGTGGTGCTTTTTTGTTATCACAGTAAATTGAAAAAGCGTGTGAAAGCATAGAAGCGTGTCGATACGATGCTTGTGTGGTGTAAGATGGTGCTAAATGTACACATATGTGAATATGTCCGCATAAACAAAGAAACAGACAGAGGGTTGGGAGAGACTAGAAAGTTTTGGAGCATCAGAACGAATGTATAAAAGAAAGAGAGAAGAATACACAAATCATTGTTATGGTTGATGTAAATGGCAGGGTAGGGATGAGGAAGAAGAAAATATTGTAGGAAAGTGGGGTGTGCATATCTGCAGAATTTTTCTCACCACTTGGTTCTTTGCCAGCCTCTACCTCTCACTTTATTTTGAGATTGCTTCTATATTACTACTACAGAAGATGTGACTTGTCTATACAGGTTTTTGCTCTGATTTTAACAGGTTTTTCTATAATGTTTATTCTCTTATGTCATACAAGAAGCTCTCTCCTTACCTTTCCATTAGACACCAAACATTTTGCATCCATTCTTCTTATAGGACTGAGTTAATGTTCCTAGTTTATGATTCTTGAGTTGGAACAAGATTGCTACATTAGTTATATACCTGTTTTTATGATCCTGTTGTATTTAAACATTATGTACAAGCTCACTCTTACTCATTCCAGGGGGATTGGTGCCTGGAAATGGGAGAAAACAAATCTCATTCACACACAGTCTGTCACCTGTCACATAGTGATGTACTGTACACCAATGTTGTTTTAAACTGTGCACAGCCAGGCTTGACTGATTTGCATTTTTCCCCAGTTGATTCCCTTTTTACCTGATGTAGATCATATAAAGTCATTCCCCCAATAAATCACTTCATTCAGGTTTGTTCGGTTTACAGTAATGCATGGTTGTCATCTTCTTGGAAACTCAGACTTCTGTGATTCAAAATCTTTTGCACCACCTCACCTTTTCTTTGGTCTCCCTCTTTTTCTCACTTCCTCCACTTCTGATTTGTACTTCATAACCACTGTCTGTCGTGATATTGCTTAGTTTACAGAAAGCCCTCACTTCTAGTCTTGTACCTCACATGCTTGCCATAAGTATATCCAGGTAACAAAATTTACCCTTTAGCTGCAGTGAGTTTCTGTGATCAGAATGAAATTGCTGTAAACTGGCATAGAAATATGAAGTTCTTCATTCTCAGCCGAAGTAGCATTTCATGGGTGGTTGTGACTCATATGCAGACCACACCTGGATTACATAAAATAATGTGATTTAGAAGGCTTCAAAGTTGGAACAGTGAACTGGAATATTTGTTGGTTTGGATGCATGAGTGTCAATGTATTTCTTGGTTTGTTGAAGAAGTGTGTATTTCTAGGTTTGTTGAAGAAGTGTGGAAGTGGAAGAAGGAAAAGGGCAACACAATATATGAACAGATGAAGCGTCTTGGCACAACCCTAGACTGGCACCGTGCTGTCTTTACCATGGATCAAGTGAGTTGGGCACTGTAACATTAGTAAATATTAGATAAACAGCAGTACGTTTTATTGATTATAGTACGTGTAGCACAGCTTTAAGTTTACCATTTGTGTTTGGAAGTGAAGCTTGGACCTTGCTGGAAGGACACAAGTCATGAGCGAGAGCAGTGGAAATGAGTTACTATATTTGAAAGGAGCATGTAGAGTTACATGGAGAGACAGACTGACAAATGAGGAAGTGAAGGAGCATTGTGGTGTGGATGTGATGGAAAGCATTAGGAGAAATACATTGAGGTGATTTGGCCATGTAGAGAGGATGGAGACCGAGAGACTGATGAGGAGAGTGTGTGTGAGTGAGGTGGAGGAGGGTAGAGGGAGGGGGAGGCCGAGGGTGAGGTGGAGGGATGGAGTGGAGAGGTATATGAGGGAGAGGGGTGTGAGCTGGGAGCAGGGCAGTGAAATGGCATTGGGCAGGTCGACGTGGAGGTGATTTGTTTGTGGCCACCTCGTACAGGATTAAGGTGTCTGGTAATAGATAGATAGACAGGTAGTTTGGATTTCACTACACTAATAAAACAGTAAATTAACATAACGTTTTCAAATTCTGATGTTACTGGTACATTATTGTACAGGAAAAGTCCATTAATCTGATAATCCAAAAATCCCAATAAATTGAAAGCAGGAAATTATGATTTACATTTATGGGAATTTTTTACCACTTTACAGCATGCTGGAAACAGGTTAGACATGAAAATCATTATGGAAATCATCTTTCACACAGTCTGTGCATGAGATTAATGATACGGGAAGAACAAAACAAGGAATTTTGATGAAGTTAGGGTACATACGAGAATGATGCCGCCGTCCTGATGTATAACCCGCTCCATCATCCCAGACTCTGACAGTAAGACAGTGCACCTGAGACACCTGCAGGAATTCATAGAATCCTTGGCACTTCCACTGGACTTTACTCACCAGCACTTCTCACCAGCACTTCCCATAACGTTTCCTTTCCCATAATACAGTAACAGTCTTGCATTACATCACTTCAGTGCACTGTACATGACTGTAAATTCCCTTGTGGTCTAATGACGAGTCCTGGAGAATTTAGTCGCTGTCAGAGTCCGAGATGAGCTGACGGAGGCGGCGTAGGGGCTCCTTGGTGGGACGTGGTGATAAGCTATCCACTGCAGAGGACTCAGAAGACAGCCGCAAACTCACATCCAGTGTTGACTCTGCCTTGCCTGATGTGCTGGGCTGTGGCTCGGAGCTAGAAGGCCTGTCTTGGTGAGGTAATGGTGTGGAGCGAGGGTTGAGGACGGCGGGGTTGACTGGCCTGAAAAAACTGTCAATGGTTGATTGACGCAAGCAACGACGATTCTGACAATTAATGATGCGCTGCCTGAAAGCTCGCACTTCATCCGCAAGTCCCAAGGGCCCCATCTCCCTGTTGCAGTCCGGTGTTCTAGGTAGTCAAGGATGAACTCCACATGTTCCCGGAGTGTGGAGTAGTGACAAGCCGTGAGGAGTCCGCATTATCGTCGCTGTCCTCGTCGGAATCTTCCTGCTGGGTACTCGTACCGACAACAGTAGATGCGATCTTGATATCAGACATGATCTGATAACCAGGATTGCCCTCGTCGTCATCCAACCACTCACGCACTTCGTCGACATCCACATTGTCTCCACCCGCACGAAGCCTTGCATGGAAGTCATCCACGTCAAAACCTAGAAAATCGTGCACCACGTCACTTCCATGAAGCAGACGAGACCAACCATTTTGTAGAGTCTTGACAGATACTTCCTTCCATGCACTGGCCCAGTTGTAGATAGCAGATTTGAGGTTGTATCGGCGAAGGTTTTCGACAGTTTTTTGTCCTCGCATGTCTCGTCCTTCCCTGCGATCGTCCTCGTCCTCGTAGACAACCATCACCTTGTCCAAAAACCTCCGTCGGTAGAGCCTCTTCGCTGCCACAATCACTCCCTGGTCCATTGGTTGGATGAGAGCATTCGTATTAGGTGGCAAAAACAGACACCTAATGCGGCCATTTTCAGCCACCAACTCCTTCTCAGATGGATGCGCAGGTGCATTGTCTAGAATCAGGAGGGCCTTTACCTAGTCGTGTGGGATTTTCAGTGTCTCCGTCTGATAATGAATGACCTCCTTGACAAAGTGTTGGTGAAACCAATCTCTGAAGATCTTGGTTGTGAACCAAGCCTTCAGAAAATGATACCACACGACAGCAAGGACATCCATTAACCCACGAAGGCACCGAGGCTGCTTTGCACGTCCAACAGTAATGGGCTTGAGCTGTTGCATGCCGTTAGCATTGGCACAGCACAAAGCAGACACCCGTTGCTTGGAGAGCTTGGGGCCAGGTACATGCTTCTCCGTCTCCTCAGCGAGTGTTTGTGGGTACTGAACGATAAAATAGGCCAGTTTCGTCAGCGTTGTAGACTTGACCGAGAGTGAGGCCCTGCTTGTCACTCAGTCCCTTCACCTTCTGCCAAAACTCTTCTATTCCCTCGTCGTTGGCATCCACAGCTTCGCCATGGGCCTTACGATTGGTAAGTCCGTGCTGTAACTTGAACGCGAAGAGCCAACCTTAAGATGCCTTGAAGTCTGTGGTGTCCTGTAGCCTTGCGAACTTCTCAGCAGCAGCTTTCAGCTCCGTTCCAAGTACCAACACACCAGCAGCACATTGTTGTTGATACCAGATGAGCGTGGAACGTTCAGTATCTGCATAGTTAGGAGTAAACATCATCTTTCTCTCCACGTTCCATCTGGTTTTCGAAGCGAAATAACCGTGTACTGCTGTAGTTTGTCTCAGTACCTCTTGATATCAAACAAAGTGGAGAAAGGGAGGTTGAATTCACGGAGGATCTGTGATGTCGGCCACCCGGCGTCCACTTTCTTCAATATCTCCCGCTTCTTCTCCGGAGTCAACACCACTTTCTTCCTCTTCTCAAGCGGCAGGGCCATCATCACACACACGATGAAGATGGTGCAGAGCAGCATCAAGCCCTGCATGAGGTAGGGAATCACCACAAAACCAAGCACTTCAGGAGCCATGTTGAGGGCGAGTTGACAAGCCGGCAGCTGAGCGGGAAATGAGACCGTGAGAGAGGCAGGAAGCGCGAAAACACAGCGGGTTGGCGCGCTCGGGAAATTCAAATTGACGTGGTCCAAAAAAATAGGATTTTTTTTGTTTTTTTCTGAATTTTGGGGCATTTTGGGGCATTTTGGGGTTCAGACAGCCTACGATGTCCGGACAGTGATGTATCCGGATAGTGGACGTCCAGATTTGAATTTTTGAAGAAGGCTGACAAAAACTCCAATAGTAAAAAAAAATCAAAATTAAAAAATTAAAACTGGGTGCTAGATGCCCCAAAGTGCTGAGCGGTGTGGTCATGGATCAGGTAATGCATGGTTTGGCAACTCCTCGTAAACAACCGACCACTTTTGGATCTGTACCATAGGTTTAAGGAGTTTTCCACAGTAATACATATTAAGTTTTTGTGCTTTTACAATATTTGCATATTATTATCAACCCTGAACTTACTTTCTCTGATTGAATTTACGTGCCTACAACTGCTGTTTTCAACACTATGCATTATTGGTAAGTTAAACAACCTATAACATCTCTTAATTTGCCAATTACAGTTCGTGTCTTCAGTAATACATTATTAAGTAAAATATTTGTGTAATATGCAAAGTAATGTTAACATGTACCATATTGTACTTTGAATGAATGAAAGTGATCCATTCAGTAAAATTTCAGTTTAAATATGAAATGAAGTGTCTTGGGTCCCACCCAAAAATCCGAAAAATCTGATAATCCAAATGATTCTTGGTCCACTGCCATTTGGATTAATGGACTTTTACTGTATTTTGTAATGTTATGCTGAAGTTTCAGGATTCTGTTGTAGGAACACATGATAACATACAATATACAAAGGAATTTTATACCGGCAGTGGAAAATTAAATGCGTGTTCCTTGATAGCAGGCAGTACTGTTTATGCTGATAGCTTCCCTTACCCTTATTTTTTCTTTGCATTGATTGTCATAGGATTCAGTTTGTTTGATAGATTATTATGAAGCATATATTTGTGGAAGTTGTGCCTGTGAAGTGGGATTCTGGGGACTTGGATGATGAATGACTGAGAATGTGACCCAATTAATTGGGAAGATCTTGGTTAGTTCTCCTTCTGCCAAGTTCTTTCATTTTGTCTGGTCCCTTCCTTACCCCATACTTAAATGGGAAAAAAGAATTCTGGATGATGATGATGATTCTGGGTGCTTCCAAAGTGTTTTTCATTAATGGAAAATAAGGATAAGATGATGATCACATTTCTGACTGCTGTACATGAGAGATTGTGTCAGCAAACAGACTGATATATAGGTAAAACTATTAGTACAGTATTGTATAGTATTTAGATCACTGATATTAACTACATCACTGTGATAAGATGTTTATCATTTGACTTTTACTGGTCACTGACTACTTTTATACAGTTTAGGAGAGACTTTTGAAACAGGAGGGGTTAGAAACAGCCTTCATTAACCCATTGAGTACGAGAGATCTTTCATAATGTGATTAATATAGTCTGGGAATTAAAAGAATGAAATAAGAATGACATCCTTAGAATGAATAGGTTAAGATTATCTTTAGGTAGGATGTCAGTATGATGAAGACTTATAGCTACAGTTTATGATGAAGACTTATAGCTACAGTTCGTGACAGCACATGAGTGATGCGGTGAAGGAAGCATTTATCCGACTGTTTGACTGTGGCCTGGTGTACCGCAAGAAGGCGCCAGTCAACTGGTGTTGCAGTCTCCAGTCCACCATCTCTGACATTGAGGTTGAACACACACACCTTACCGGACCCACCGACCTCTGGGTTCCAGGATACAAAGAACCAGTTACATTTGGCAAGATGTATGACTTTGCTTATAAGGTGGTTGGTTTGGGTGAGTAGATTGAAATTTATTTGTATGGAGTTATGGAGAGTGTGTAGACAATGTAGAGTGGTGGTAGGCAAGATGTTTTGTACATTGCATATAGCTACGTATGAGGATGTCCTAGATTGTTATTACACTGATACTTATATGTTTCCTTTCTCCTGCCACATTTCTTGAAGTAGTAACCTACCCACCCCATTTTGTAGTGGACTATTGGATTAGGAAGATGATGATGATGATGATGACTTTTTCTCACAACAGATGAAGAGCTCATCGTCTCAACCACACGGCCAGAGACAGTGCTGGGAGACACTGCCATTATGGTTCACCCAGATGATCCACGATACTCACGCTTCATCGGCATGTCTGTGTTTCATCCCTTCCGCCAGGAACCCATTCCCATCATAGAAGACGAAGCTGTTGATGCTGATTTTGGGACAGGTGAAGAGCAAGGAAGGGTGAGGGGAGTACTGTACGATAGGTCCTCCTCATTTTAAGTCAGGTTTTTTGATGTTCCTCTCTTCTCTCAGATGTACAGTAAATTACATAAAGATTGCCTCTTAAAGTTCCATTGCCACATATAAAAGTCCCATTGCTACATATAAAGCTAATGCACCAGTGTCCCCCAGTTTTCAGTGTTGGTTGTTTGGAAAAGTTTTGATGTTTTGGAATAAGCTTCTGATATATAATTAGCTGTACGAGTATATGTAATGTCATTCTTCACCTAGTCTTGGATCTTCTGTATGCATGCTTCTGATTCATAAGTCATCATCATCATCATCATCATCATCATCATCATCATCATCATCATCTAATCCTGTGTTGCCCCATGAGGAGCGTAGGTGCCCTGGGCTATGCAAGTTGGTCCTGACATTTAAGATAAAAGTGACCAGCCTCACTCATCCCTGAGTGGCTTTACATGAGCAGTAAACCCCAAGCATCCCTTGGGATATAAACCTTTGAAAGCTCAATCTGGCTGGAGCACCTTAATACCCACTTAAACACCAGGCGCCCTAGTTTGGTCATATGGTTACCACCCATCATAATAAATGGTTTCCTGGTGTACAGGAAACCATTTGGCTTGTCACTCAGTGTAGAGTCACCCATAGACAGATGGAAAAGGAAAGGAAGAAGGAAAGAAAGACAGAAAAGGAAGGAAGAAAGGAAAGGATAGGTAAAAAAAAAATGATTTCTGAATTCAAGCCATCTTTGTAGTGGATCTAAGCAGCTTTAAATGAAGAAAATATGTTAATTCATCAGTAGCTTTATGGTGAAGCAACTGTAAATGGCACAGTACTTAGTGAAGAAGAGGTGTTACAGTAATTCATTAGCAGCATGAGGGAACAGCTTTAACCCCTTAACCACGGGTCGTCACTTTCGTGACGGTCGGGTGCAGTGGATCATACCGCGGGGCATCACTTGAGTGACTGTGTGTTATTTTTAATTTGCCCGGGCTTTCAGGTGGTGACTTGTATCATCTATCAGCACTGCCAGTGTCCAACAATAGTCAGAGCTGCTAATGTCATCAGTATTCCCATCCATTGTTGACACTTTAGCCATTTTCCCCCATTCTAGACTCCCCTCCTTACCTCCCCTCCATTACCCTCTCGTGTCGTCTGCTCAGCTGCTCTGCGCTACGTAAATCATCCCCGTATTTTTCCACTGATTTCATCCATTGAAATGAGCCCTATGCCCTATTCTTATACAAAATAATATATATATATATATATATAAAAAATAAGGTAATTGATAGTGCCATATACCTGGAATTGGCTGATTATCACTTGGCAACATCCAACCTGCACTCGTTCGCTAATTTCCCCTGTTTTTTTTCCCGTATGAGCTATTCTCGTAATATAAATGTATATAAGAAAGGAAGGGAGAAGCCTGAATGATATTTGTATTCACCTGGAACTACCTAATTTATTATGTATTGTCTAGATTTCCTATGACTTATTTCTTAGCATATACATTAGCAGCTGACATTTTCAACTCTTGGCTACCGAGATACGTACATCTCAGTTCACTGCCGTCCTTCAAGCTGGAGTGACGTCGCAGTCATGTCCCTCCATTTCTGCTGCTTTTGCGCCCATTATAAAAGGCCCTGTGACCTCTACCCCTACTAAACATCGTGTGGGAAGCGGTAAAGGACTGTAGATATATATAAGTGTAATAAAGTACTAGAAATAATAAAGTGTGAGCGTGTATATGAATAAGAAATGACGATACGAGCGGTGAATTAGCGCGAGTGAGAGGCTCATATGCACTTGTATTTTACATTGCTTTCACAGTGTTTTTTTTTTTTTAGTATGGATTCCAAACTACTTGGAAATCATTGAATAGTGTTTCTAGTGTTAATATCTGGCAGTGGTATTCGTATTACGGGAAGTCGGGAAGTGTAAAGTGGAGACTTAGTTACCCAACTTCAGAAGTCTCCACAAGTCCTACGGTAGTTGACGAGTGCTAAAAAAACATCCCAGGAGAAAGCTGAAGGTATGTGCCATATGCATATTTAAATATTCTAGGACTAATAACTGATTTTTGGCAAATATTTTTAAAAAGTCAGTCGGAGCGCAGATTTGCCCCATGGGATGGGGACGGCGCACCTCCGACAACCCCGCGATTTAAGGGTTAAATGTATTTGACTCCATAGCTGAGCTTCAGCTTTTTTATAGATCCACCAGTCCTGTTAGATCTGAAATAAATGATTGTTGTAATATATGATTTGTGAGAAGGGGAGAGAAAAGTGAAAAGAACAATTATGATGATGTGAGTTATGAAAAGGAGAAGAATAGATTGGGAGAACAGTACTGGAAAAAATCTTGTTTTTTAAATAAAAATAGAACACGTAAATTATTCATTTCAGAATCAGATTTATTGAATGAAAATCAAATTATAATCAGAGGATGACAGAATCAAATTATAATTAGAGGATAACAAGACTAGATTATAATAAGAGGATGACAAAATCAGATTATAATTAGAGGATGACAAGAACAGATTAAAATCAGAGGATGACAGAACAAGTAATTTTATCCAGCTGATATTCCTTATTGTTTGATGTGTCTCTAGGAAGATTACTAACTAATAGCAAGACGACAATGAAGAGCACAGCCATAGTAACCACTTAGTTACATTGCGCTTAGTAAGGCAAGTTGCTGTTCTTGTGGCCCCGGGAGCATATGAATGTGAACCTGATGGACTGCAGGCTGAAGCTGCTCTTCTCCTCAGCCTTCCATGCAGTTTCCTTATGGGGGAGAGGGAGGAAATTGGGTAATCTTTGTATAGCTGAACAATGAAGCTGCCTAGCAGTGTTAGTGCTACCACATGAAGGCATCGCTTTAGAACTCTAGTGAGATAATAATAATAAATTTTGAGACTGAGTACAAAAGTATCTTCATCAGAATCCCACACGAACATAGAATAATAACAAAGTAAATTTACGAAGTTGATATTCGTCACCAACAATTGTAGTACAACTGTACAAGTCACGTCTTAAGAGGCAGGAACAAAACTTGAATTGTTCCCATCCATCCATCATCTAATCCTATGTTGCCCCATGAGGAGTGTAAGAGCCCAGGGCTAGGCAAATTGGTCCTGACATTTAAGATGAGAGTGACCAACCTCATTCATCCCTGAGTGGCATTATGTGAGCAATAACCCCAACCACCCCTTGGATATAAACCTTCATCGGCTCAGTCTGATTGAAGTGCCATAATTACCCACTAAACCATCAGGTGCAATAATTTGGTTATATGGTTACCAACCAGCATAGTAAATGGTTTCCTGGTGTACAGGAAACCCTTCGGCTTGTCACTCAGTGTAGAGTCACCCATAGGCAGAAGGAACAGGAAAGAATGAAGGAAAGGAAAATAAAAGAGGGAGTGTACAGTCACCCGTAGGCTGAAGAACGGGGAAAGAACGAAGTAAAGAAAGAAAGAAGAGGAAGGAAGGAATGGAGGGAGGAGAAGAAAGGGCAGACACCCAAGAGCAGCACTACATCGAGTGAGTGGATGTGTTTGTATACCTGTATGTTGTAAGAAGATTTTTTAATAACAAACAGTGACAGAGTACACAGAATATTGTAGTATAAAATATTTTTCCAGATTAGTTTATTCAAGATAAGAACATTATCATCAGGTAGTTTTTCTCAGATTATAATTGATTAGAATAATTTGGTTCTAGTCATGCCAACCCTGAAGAAGAAATTGACTAAGTTTGAGGTGAAAAAATAAGACCAGCAAGTTGATACCTGTATTCTGTCAGGTGAGTTGTACTGAAAGATAGGACTGAAGCTTAGCTGGAATAAATTGGAAATTAGTACTGCACTGAAACCCAGAAAATTAGTGTATATTACAATAAAGTATATGATACCTTGTAATCCAGAAAAGCATTTACTGTGCTGAGTGGTAACCATATACCATAACCAACAAATAGGCCTAGTGGACTAAGATTTTCAAACTGAATATGACCCTTATGGGTCTACAAGTAAGGAATTGATAGGCTAATAGCCCACATAATGCTGCTTAGGGCAAAAGCAACTAGTCATCTTTGCATTAATTGTCTGGACTGAGTAACCTAGGCCCGGCCTGTAGAATCCTGATGAGGCAGTAGAAGATTGTATGATTGATGAAATAAGTGCTGGTAAGATGTAATTATAGTAAATGCTCTGCAAACTTGAAATTTGCTTAAGACATTTTTAACCTTTGATAGTAAAAATAGTCAGTGAACACACATACCTGTACTATAAGAACTGTAATATTACAAATATGGATATGTAAACTCTATAAAATTAAACAGGCTGTGCAGTGCAGTTGGTAAACATAAACCTACACAGTAAAACCTCTCAGTATGGTTGAATTTCCCAGTCAGGTTTTGTGTATTTCAGAAAGCATTTGTACTGCACAATCATGTGTTCTAATGATCAGGACAAACTTTTCACAGGTGTGGTTAAAGTAACTCCAGGACATAGTCAAGAAGATTTTGAGGTTGGCCTGAGACACAACCTTCCACAGATCACGATATTTGATGAGCAGGGCCATCTGAATGATGTTGCCAAGGAGTTTAAGGTTGGTGGAAGCTGAGGGGAACAGAGGAGATGAAGACTGAATTGGGTGGTGTCGTGGAGTAGCTAGAAGAGATAACCTTTGAGTGGTGGGAGGGAGTAGCCTAATGATGAATGGTGACAGAGAGGTTTAGAATAGTGATCATTGGTGATAGATTGGGATTGTGATGTGTGGTGATAAAGGGGTAGAGTGGTGGAAGGAAGTGGTGGTGAGTGACAGTAGAAAGGCTTAATTGGTGGGAGAGAGTAGTAATGATTGGTAACTGAGAGGCTTTAATGCCTTTTTATATTTCAGTCACTGTGAATGAGCTCTGGGATTAAGGTGTGAAAACTTCCATTAGTCATCATCATCATCATCATCCCAACCTCCTTTCCTACCCTAGGGCAGGGTGAGGAGTAACAGAACCCAGAAAGCCCAGGTTTGCCCAATCCAATGGGCCATGATTCCATTCACTCATCATTTAAGCCTCTGGAATCCTGGTTGTATCTGTTATGACAAAAACCTTTCACCACATTATGTAGCTTCACATAAACCTATCCGATAGAGTCAATCCAAACACCGTCACATTAAAAAGGGGTGCCAAATCCCTGATCATGCACTTCTTCTCACAACATTCATCCAGCCAGCTCGATCTCTTGTCAGTTCCCTAGCCTCACCAACTTCCATACCTCTCTTCCTTACGTACTCATCCACCATATCCCTCCACCTTCTCCTTGGGCTACCTTGCCTTCTCCCTCCTTCAGAGTCCCTCAGCTATACCTTTTCCACCACTCTATTGTTATCCATTCTCTCTGCATGACCATACCATCTCAGTACACTCTCTTTGATTCTGGTGTCCACAGACTTTCTCACTCTGCATCTTTCATGAATCACATTACAGTATTTCCTATCCAATCAACTCTCTGCACTCAACTTACATTCCTCAGCAGTCCCATCTCCACTGCTTTTATTCTTGATTTTTCATTTTCATGCCACACCATAGTCTCACATCCATACATTAAAGTTGGCACTAACACTCCTTCATGTAAGCCTCGTTCAGCTGCAATACTCAAGCCCCTGTTTCTTATCAAGGCCTTCATAGCACCAGCCACCTTCCTTCCTTGTGTCACTCTACTTTCCACGTCTTTTGCACATTTTCCTCTCTTTTCATTCACTGTACCCAGGTATTTGAATTCTCTCACTAATTCCAGTCTCTCTCCATTCACTGTAACTTCAGACTGGGAGTCACCTTCTCTTGATTACCATCACTTTTTATCTTTTCTACATTTACTCACAAGGCACGATGCTCACAGACATCAGCAAAACTCTGCACTAGTCTGTCAAGCTCTTGTCAGGTTTTTGCATGTAGCACTGCATCATCAGCATACGACAAATTTGAGATATCTCATCCATCACCATTCTTTTCCAGTGCCATCCCTCTCTCTGTTACTCATGTTTTTACTTCTCTCATCACCTCATTCATATATATATGTTGAACAACCATGGGGACAGCACACAACTTTGTCACACGCCCACGTTGATTGTGAACCATTCAACTTGATGCCTATTTACCCTTATGCATGCCTTACTACCATCATAAAAACTCTTGAGGCACCTAGTAGCTTACCATCTACACTGACCTTCCACAATCCTTCTCTGTGTACTTTGTCATATGCTTTTTCCAGATCCATAAATGCCATAAACACCTTATAGTCCTTCTCTCAAGCCTTCTCCACTATCTGTCTCACTGCAAATTTGATCCACACATCCTCTGCCACTTCTAAAGCCACCCTGTTCATCATTCACTAGGACTTCTGAGATCACTCTTCCTTTCTCTCTAATAATTCTTCCATATACCTTCCCTATGACACTCAGTAAACTTATACCACGATAATTCTTGCACTCATTTTGCTCATGTTTATTTTTGTACAGGAGTACAATCACAGCCTTTTTCCACTCTGCCAGCACAGTTTCACTCATCCATGCCTTCTTTCATACCTCTAACAAGCACTTCATTCCACTCTCTCCACTGCACATAATCATCTCTGCATACACCTCATCATCCCGAGCTACTTTCCCATTTTTCAGCCACTTAGAGTTCTTCACGTGTGCGAGTGTCACATTTCATGGCACTGCATTCCTTTTGTACATGTTCCAGAAACTTATAAATTTTCCTTTTATTGGTAATTACCTTTGTTATTTCATTAATCATTCTGTTTACATTTGCATTATGTTCGGAGACTTGACCTATATTGATCCAATCTCCTGATGGCAGCTTTCCATGTGTAACAGTCTTGAGTGCTTCCTTGTTTAGTTTACTCAAGATTTGTTCACTTATACTGGACTGAGTTTGACACAAGAAAGTTAAGCATGTTTATTATGAGTGATAAAAGTAAAGTTTGACAAAGTAGCATTTAGTGAGGTTTTACTGTACAGTAATACATAACCCTCATACCAGCTGCAGTCTCTCACTCCATCTCAGTTTGCCCACAACTCCATACAGTACAAGCTTCCATTTTATCTTAACATAGCTGCTATCTTTCATCCCAGCCCAATTAGCCCTCAGTCCAAACATCATATGTTTCTACCAAGTCATAAGCACAGATGTCATTACCAACTGTTACATCTTAGTCTCCTCTTATGCTGCTGGTTGGACAGGGACTAGGTTGTTTTTCCCCTCATTCCTGTTCATCCCAGTAGTATAATGGGGACTTGGATGTAATGCTGACTGTTGTGGGTTGTATTCTAGGATGAAACAAATATTGATTGTTTTAATGATCCCTTGTATACAGTAAGTCCTCATATTTCGACGCATTTTACTTTGACGCTTCATTTTTCGCGAAAGAAAAGAGGTTCTAACATGTCGCAAACTTTGTCATTTTCTTCCAATCTTCGTCGCCGCTTCCAGGTGGCAGCCGACACTCAGCAGACAACGCATACCGATGTTCATTTGTTGAGCCCATCTTACGACCACCCTGCCCTCTATCGATACAGCGGCGGTACTACAGACCCCTTCGCTCTTGTGTTTTTTGTGCTGTCCTCGCCTCACGGCTCGTGAATTCCTGACCCACACCCAGACGTCTGAGATGCAGCTCGCCAGTGAGGTAGAGCGCACGGAGCGATGAGCTGAGGTTGACGTTGCACGGCCAGTGCCGGAGCCTAAGAAGCGGCCGTGCAGGGTTGGCAAGAGGCATCGCTGGTACTCAGTGGCCGACAAGCAGAGGGTTTTGCAGCTCATTGAGGAGGGGTTGACAGCCTGAGATACGTCGCCTGACTGGGGCTCCTGACAGCGCCATAAGGACGCTCAGATAAACAAGGCAACTCTCAGAACGCAGGTGAGTTCACTTAAAATAACAATGAAGTAAATGTGTCCGTGTTTTTTTCCCCTTAACCTTTATTTGTGCCACTGTTTTTTACTGTATCAGTATCCACTTAATGGAGTTAGTTTTTAGAGTTAACCAACCAAGTGTTAGTTAGAACAATTCAGGGGAAGAATATACAGTATTGTAATGAAAATCGGTAACGTTGGTTACTGTTATGTTGCGTTATACCCCTAAGGAAGAACAAGGAACCTCTCAACAAGCAGGTGAGTGCACATAAAATGTTTATTTTTTCCCCTCAACCTTTATTTGTGCCACATTTTTTTACTGTATCAATATTCACCTAATGGAGTTAGTTTTTAGATTTAACCAACGTTAACCAACCAAGGGTTAGTTAGAACAATTCAGGGGAAGAATATACAGTATTGTAATGAAAATCAGTAATGTTGGTAACTGTTATGTTGCATTATACCCCTAAGGAAGAATAAGGAACCTCTCAACAAGCAGGTGAGTGTACGCAAGATAACAATAAAGTAATTGTGTGTGTTTTTTTCCCCTCAACCTTTATTTGTGCCACGGTTTCTTACTGTAGCAATGTTCAACTGGAGTTAGTTTTTAGAGTGCGATCAGACGCACAAGCCTAGACACAGCAGAAGTGGACGAAATGGCTGTAAGACACCACTTGACATACTACAACTTAGACTCAGGTGTGGTTGACATAACAGAGGAAGAGATGAACTCTAGTGAAGAGAATGAAAGGCCAGAGCACACTGCACAGGAGAAGATGACCACCCAGAAATTTTCCCACAGCCTGTCCACCATAACCGACATGGCAACAACCTTCGAGACATACGCCGGGGCTATGCCTGAGGCTATCCAGATCCTATCCACCTTTAATGATCTGAAGTCTCAAGTGATGGCAGTCTACAACAGAAATATACTGGAGCAGAGACAAGCCAAGATCACACGATTTTTTGATGTGACACAGAATGTGGCTGTTATTATGCAAGACTTAGACGTGACAGGAGAGGAGGATGAAGGAGGAGAAGTGGACAGAGAGGAAGTGGAGTTGCTGGAGCCTGAATTCGACTTTGAGGGCTTCGGCTTAGATGATAGGGCTTCCCCAGACAGGCCTATGTCACCTAGTAACTAGCCCATCCACCCTCAACACACTTTCACCTGCCACTCATGCCAATGTTTACTTTATTTCTGGTAAGGATTTTTGGTGTTGCAGCCCTGTATAACAGTTCTAGTGTAACTCACCGGGTCGGTCAGGATCACTTGATGGTAGTGATCGTCAGCTTTTACCCTCCCGGAAGGGAGCTGAGAGCTCATATAGTCCGATCTATGGGCAAGGCTGTGACCTTCACACACGCACACACCCATCCCCTTGCTCAAGGGGGACAGTAACCACCCACTTCGTCGGTGAAACTTTTCACAACCTGAGCGAGGCGAGAACTCCTGTCTACCAGATGGCAAGCGAGAACGCTACCACCGCGCCAGGTACATGTTTATTGTGTTATGCTGTATAAGCAAGTAGTAAACACTCCACATTTAATTTTGGGTAGGACCTGTTTGGTGTTATAGTACAACTTTGATAGGATAGGTAGCTGTCTCACTGGAACGCCCATCTATTTTTCCCATTGATTCTTAACTTCACACTTCGACATTTCACGACGTTTGGGGGGAACATCAAAACAGCAAAAAATGAGGACTTACTGTAGTTGACAGGCATTAATCTAAGTTGTCTTCTACTTCTTCCCTGATTTTCCCACCACCAGGGTCTCCCGAGGTTTGCAGCGCGACCAGTCATCATTGAGGCGCTGAAGAACCTGGGACTGTACCGTGGCTGCCATCCCCATCCCATGATGCTGCCACTGTGTACCCGCACACGTGATGTCATTGAACACATACTCAAGCCTCAGTGGTACTTGTCCCTTGAATTGGTATATTGTTGCCTTAATGTTGTGTTAGAGTTTCTGTAGAGATTTGATTATCCAGATTCTTGGCTGTCTATCAGCAGCAGCAGGAAAAAAATAAAAAATGATAAATAGATAAATATGCAGTTAAAATAAATAAATAAATGGAGAAAGAAAAATAATCTGTAGCACATTCATCATCATTTTGACACACAGTTTAGCATTTTTCTGTAGGGTGGGGATATGTAGAACTCATATAGATCATGGATTACAGGAGACCATTCTTTGTTCATTTTGTTTATAAAGGCTCCAGCCTGCTTGCCTTTGTCAGTCTTGGTCCCTAATGGCACCTCTGCATGCTGCTTCATCTCTGGCAGCTTCCCCACTCACCCCTTTATCTCTGAGGTAACACTATGAAATCATCTTAGGACTTATTTTTGGTCTGCCCCTGGCAGCCCTATCCCTGGCATCCTTACCTCCCACTGTCTGCGCCGAGTCATCATCTTCCATCCATCTCAATCTACCCTCCTTGTCACAGCACTTATCCATCCATCATCCAGTCCTATGTCGGGGCTAGGCAAGTTGGTCCTGACATTTAAGCTTATACATTTAATAATTCTCATCCTTTCTCTCAACCCCTAAGTCGCAGTCTTAACCTCCCCAGGTCCCTCATTCAAGGATGTACTACACATCCATCTAATCATTATCATTTTAATATATTTGAGCCTACAAATATCCTCTTCCTTTACTGCCCAGGTCTCAACCACAGCATTACACTCCTAACACGTGCAGCATACAAGGACCCCTTAGCCTGGAGGGAGAGCCCTCATAATGTCAGTAAAGGCAGCATCTCCATGAACTTCCTCCAACCACTTCTTACCCTAGCCATAAAGTTAGCTCCAGTCTCACCTCCAGCCATAACATGCCCCCCAAATATCTCCTCTACACACTCATGAGGCTGTCCAGCAAGATCATTCCTTACACACCTCTCAGTCTCTGCTGGTATTCCAGACTCACCACACACATGAAATCAGCATTATTTTATAGGCCACCTCTAATAACACTACGTCTCTTATGTACCAGTTTATCGCAAACACTTCAGAAGATGGAGTTACTTCCTACACCCTTATGACAAACTGCACATGGCTATACTCCCTCTGCTGGAACAGTACTTCCTACACCTTTATGGCAAACTGCACATGGCCACACTCCCTCTGCCGTAACAGTACTGTCAACAGCCCTATATATCATCATTTGTTTTACTGTATCTGCATTTACTCTCTAACACTTGCACCCCATTCTATCTCTTCACTTCATAAATCATTTCCCACCTCCCTCTCATTTTCAGCAGTTGACACCAAGTCATCAGCATACAACATATCCCATGGGACTGCAGTTCTAAAGTGACATTAGAGAGCATCTGGCACCATGATAAACTATAATGGGCACAAGAGTAGAATGACCCCCATTTTCCTGCGGTCATTCATGGAAAGCTCATCACTCAAACCACCAATCACTCTCACCTTGGTGTGAGGACTCTCATACATTGCCATACCCATTCTAACCAGCCACTCCTTGATCACCAAACTTTCTCATTGCCCACTTCACCACCTCCTCAGGAAGTGTGTCAAAGGCCTTCTCCAGTTCAGTAAAAACAATGTATGGGTTCCTCTTCGTCTCCATTGATGTTTCCTAAAGTTTTCAGGCAATGAATATTGCATCAGTTGTCCTTTACCTTGGCATAAACGTAAATTGTGGGCGCTAACCATCCACTTACTGGATGTAGTGCTGCTCTCGGGTGTCTGCCCTTTCCTCTCCTCCATCCTTCTTTCCTTCAATCCTCTTCTGTCTTTCTTTCCTTCATTATTTCCTTGTCCTTCTGCCTACGGGCGACTTTACACTCCCTCTTCTGTCTTTCTTGCCTTCGTTCTTTCCTCGTCCTTCTGCCTGTCGGTGACTTTAACTGAATGACAAGCCAAATGGTTTCCTGTACACCAGGAAACCATTTACTACACTGGGTGGTAACCATATAACCAAATTATGGCGCCTGGTGGTTTAGTGGGTAATTGACGTGCTCTCAGTCGGATTGACCCAGTGAAGGTTTATATCCACGGGGTGATTGGGGCTTATTGCTCACGTAATGCTATTCAGGGATGAGTGAGGCTGGTCACTCTCATCTTAAATGTCAGGACCAACTTGCCTAGCCCCGTGCTCCTATGCTTCTCTGTGGGGTGACATAGGATTGGCTAATGAATGAATGATCATTATTCACTATTTCTCTTATCATACCATCCAGGACTCTCAATTACCCTCATTAACTGGTGCAAAAGTTGTATGCCTTTATAATTTCCTCTTTCCAGAGCATCACCCTTCCCATTATACACACATACCATCACTCTTCAACCAGCAATCTGGAACAATTGACTGGTAAATTATCAAATTAATCACATCATTAATAAATCCACTTCTGTGTCTCTTGAGGCCTTCAGCATTTCAGCAGTCAACCCAGACACATCTGCTGCCCTCATGAACTGCATCATGTTGATTGCCCAGCTTGCAGTAGTAGGTCACCGATCATTCTGTTGACAGTTCTCTTTATTTTATGCATTCTTTTTCCGTTCCTGGATCTTGCTCATCCAATTATGTAGTGTGAAATATGGGTAGTATGATGATATCACATTAAGCATAAGAAATTGTTCTAGGAGTAATATTTTTACAGAAGTTTAGATAATTAATGAATGCCTGTTATGTAACTACGAGTCATGGTTATTGCCGTACTACAGTCATGGTTATTGCCCTGTTCCTCCAGTGTTCTTTCATTAACTCTTTTACTGCTAAGGATGTACTTGGGTAATTTTATGTAGCACCAGATCATGATGTTCATCTAAGAGAAATCCTAGCAATCATAGGAATGTAAAAATGTGAAATATCATGATCAACACCATGTGACATGGAGGAAGAGAATGGGCCAGTATGCTGGTGAGAAAAATGGAGGAAGAAGAGAAGTGTTTGAGAGGGTGTGAAAGATATATGATGATAAACTAGCCTGGAGGCAGAGGGTTGGTGGGCCTTCAGGGATGAGATGCTGCTGCAGCTGATGAGCCGAAGTCTTCCCGTATGCTCACTTCACCTCTTGTCTCCAGGTTCATTCGGTGCTCAGACATGGCCACAGAGGCAGTCAAAGCAGTTCGCACCGGTGAATTACAGATCCACCCTGACATTCACCGCCGCACATGGCAGGAGTGGCTGGAGAGTGGACGGGAGTGGTGTGTGTCGCGGCAGCTGTGGTGGGGGCACAGGGTTCCAGCATATTGTGTCACCTGGCAGGATGGCCACCAGTTGTGGCTGGCTGCGCACTCAGAGGATGATGCCAGGCACAGGGCCATGGAGAGGGAGGGTAGGTGGTGTAGCAAGCTGTATGTCTAGCTTTGTCCATTTATTATACAGTATATACCAGTCTGTCTTTTAAATATTAGTTTGCCATTTTGTAAGTGAATTTGAAATAGATGGCAACATACCAAATCAAGAAAAAGATGAAATGGTAATTTATTTGACTATGTTACAATCGGAAGTATGGAAATTGAGGAATGAAAAGAATTTCTAAGTAATGAAACTGTAAGAATGAAATTTTCAGTTCCATGATGTGAAGAGTGTTGTTTCTTGACTGACAGTTTGGGAAATGACTAATTGGCTGGTGATGATGAAGCAACTTTTTGTGAATTGTTTAACACATGTGACAGAGATAAAAAATTTAAAAACTGAAGAGAGGAATAGTAGAAGAGTGACCAGTTTTCTTAGGTGCTGTAGGGATAGCATTTTATACTGCCCATGCATATTTTTCCTCTCTGATTTGCTGATTTTACCATGTATGTCATGGCACATTTTTTACTGCCATATTCCTAATGTAGTCCATGGCACCAACAACAAAAATGTTTCCAAAATTCACTCAGCATCCAACACTTGCCAGGACTACCAGCATCCAGTATCATCTCGGTAACACAAGACGATGATGTTCTTGACACTTGGTTCTCCTCGGGACTCTACCCTTTTGTGGTGTTTGGATGGCCACAAGACACACTGGAGCTGCGTGGACACTACCCAACCACACTGCTGGAGACTGGGCATGATATTCTCTTCTTCTGGGTGGCCAGGATGGTCATGCTGGGCCTTAAGCTTACCGGAGAGTTGCCTTTTAAAGTGAGTTAGTCCTCAGCCTCATAAAATTGTTGTTGTGTGACTTCTAACTTGGTGGAGCATAGATTAGTGATCTTTTAGGGTAATAATAAAAGAGTTCTCTTGTACCAGCTGAGGCTTTAGGTCTACTTACCTAATGATTTCAAGTCAGTCTTGGCAACAGTTATGTAAGTTGTGGTCATGCCTATACATCCTTTAACTGGCTATTTGACCTAGATTACAAGTTTACCCGAGATATTAATCATTGTCCTAATAATAACTGTGATTCACTTGCCTTTGTACTTAGTCATTGAATTTGCAAGGTAGTTACACTACAGTTCTCGAAGCCATGTTCATCCATATCTGGCCTCAAAAATGCATTACAGTGTAGATTAAGAGTTTTCCAAAATGGTCATAGACAACAGCTCTCTTCCTTATCCATTTAAGACCTCTGATGAATTTCATTGCCAATGCAGATGAAGAATTTAATGCAGGAATTTAGAATGATAAGGAGAGTGTTGAAAGTGAGGTAATTGATGATGCTGGAAGAGGAAACCTTCAACTACTTAGGAAGAGGTTGAACAGTGGATCGATGTGAGAACTGATAAAGAAAAGGCGTACCGTAGATGAGAGAGCAGGAAGATGTAACCTGGAAAATTCTGTCATGTGAAAGTCCATAGGAGGAAGCAAGACATCAGTAGTGCTAAAGATAGATGAATATGCAGAATAAGAATAGTTAATTTATGTGAACAGCAAAAAATGTTAATGGCTAGTCCCATGATGCCCCCCACTGGACACAGAGGACCCAAGACTAGGCCATCTTAGTTCAGAACATAAGGTACAAGTTTTAGGATAGCAACTTGCATCCCTGGCAGGATTTTACAAAATATTTGAACAGCTATATTTAAGACACAGTTTTCTGTGACATTTCACATACCTTAACAAGAGAGTTACTGTATATCAGACTCAGAGGCCCGTGTACAGGATAGCGCTTTCATATTGACCCTGTTTAGGACTGGACAGCATTTTCTTAGCATACCATTCTTTGACCCTCAGTAGGTGTAAGTTCAGATTACACTTCCAAGGTTTTGTGGAGCCTTGTTCGGGTTGGAGTAAGCATTTAGGCAGTGATTTTGAATTTTTGTGCATTGTGTTGTTTTATTGCAGACAGTGTTACTGCATGGTCTGATCTGTGATGCTGATGGCCACAAGATGTCAAAATCGAGAGGTAACATTGTCGACCCACTTCACATCATCAACGGGGCTACATTGGAGGTCCACCACTGTTACTTTTTTGTGAAGAAAACATAACATCTTTATCACCATCACCTTATCTTTGTCATCGTTATCTTTATCATCATTGCTTTTAATTATAAACTCCATAATCATAATTCTGTAAGCATTAGTGTCATTGCTTGACCCTACCACTCCCCTTAATAGACATCCCACAATTCATTCACACTGAATACTTTGTTGATCATTTTGGGGCACACAAATATCATCACTACAAATACCTCATATATAGTCAGCACACATGCTGAAAAGACTTAAAAGAACTAGTTTTGCATAACCAAAAAATGAAAAAGGTATTAGTTTACACAAGCAATCCCTTCCCATATCTTGTAAGAAGTCTTAAACAAAACCTCATAAACTCATCTTCTCATTTCATAGAACTCAGAAACATCACATGACCTCATAATAACACTTCGTCTTCGTCCCATCTTTTACAACCCATTTGTTTGATTAACTGAGAACAAAACACACCTGAAATTTTATAAACTACCCTTAATACTTCCCTCTTAAGCAGTCATTACTCTTATTGTTATTATTATCACACCAGGAGTTAAAATACCATATACACTATACTCATATCCTTACCAACTTCACCACCCACCACATCCTTACAAGTTCCACTTCCAATCATCCTATACACCCAACACTTTAGAAACCCTACTTCATACCAACTCCTCTTCATTTCACTTCCTTACCACACCACCTCCTTCTTACTCCTCTTCATATCACTTCCTTACCACTTAACCTTGTACCATCTTACAAACTCAGAATCTTTACATTTCATAAATCATACCAGCTTCCTTTCCTGCCAGTTTGTGCACTCATAACCTTACAGTTTTACATTTTTGTCACCCCAGGAGCTGAAGACACACTCGGGATCAGAGCAAGAGCTATTGAAGACTGGTGGTTCTCAGATGTTGGCAACTATTCCAGAATGTGGTGCTGATGCTCTGCGCTTCACTCTATGCTCCACCAACTTTAAGAGTGAGAACTGAGGGAGAGGGTGGGAGAAAATGGGAAAAAGAAATGGAAATGGTAAAGGAGGAGGGAGATGGAAGGACTGGGGTAGAGAGAGGAGAAAGACTGGGAGGACTGGCAAAGAAAGAGGAAGGAGACTGCGAAGATTGGAAGAGAAAGGGAGTGGTAGTAGGTAGAGAGGAGGAAGAGTGCGAGGAGTGAAAGAGAAAGAGAAGAGGGAATAGACAGAGAGGAGAGATAATAGGAGGAGTGGAAGAGAAAAGGCAGACAGTCAGATAAAAACTGCCTGGTATCAAACTACATAGAGAACCAGGTAGACAGCTTTTTTTGTTTGTTTTTTTTACTTATCCTCTTTCCTGCCAGCTGGTAAAAGCAGTGTATTTAGAGATCTTCGTTTTTGTTTTCGTTTTTGAAGGCTCCAACATGCTTGCATGTGTCGGCCTTGGTCACCTAATGGCGGCTCTCCACGCTGCTCGATCCCTGGCAGCCTCCCTGTTCAGTCCCTTAACCCTTAAGTCACACTTAATGACCTCGTCCCATGTCTTTCTCGGTCTACCCCTCCCAGCCTCTCCCCCAATATTAACACCTCTCACCCTCTGTACCCAATTATCATCCCCCATCCTCTCCACATGTCCAAACCACCTCAGCCTACCTCTCCTCATCACAACACCAATACACTCCAGTCCCATCCTACCTCTCAACTCTTCCATCGTAAACCCAGCCCCCCCAGGCCTTGCACGCAGGGACGCACTGCACATCCACCTAATCATTGTCATTTCTGTACGTTTAAACCTGCGAATATCCTCTTCCTTTACTGCCCAGGTCTCACTACCAAACAGCATCACACTCCTAACACATGCTGCATACAAAGACCCCTTAGCACATAAGGAGAGTCCTCTCAATGTCAAGAAAGGCAACAGCTCCCTGAACTTCTTCCGACCACTTCTCACCCTTGCAACCGAGCTAACTCCAGCCCCACCTCCGGCACATAACATGTCTCCCAGATAACGAAACACCTCCACACACTCAAGAGCCTCACCTGCAAGTTCAACCCTCTCACGCCTAACAATCTCCACGTGCTCTCCCCAACACGCCGCACACATGAAATCAGCATCATCTCGCAGTCTACCTCTAATACCACTACATCTCTTGTGCACCCATTTATCACAAACACTGCACAAGATGGAATTACTTCCCACACCCTTGTGGCAAACTGCACATGGCCACTCTCCCTCTCCTCTGATTGTACCGCCACCAACCCTAGATATCATCACTTTTGTTTTATCTGCATTTACCCTTAGGCCCTTGTACACCATACCATCTCTCCACTTCTTAAATCTTTCCTCCACCTCCTTTTCATTCTCTGCAATCAACACCAGATCATCAGCATACAACATCTCCCATGGGAGTCCCTCTCTGAAGTCACGTGAGAGGGCTTCAAGCACCATGATAAACAACAAGGGACTCAAAACTGACCCCTGATGCACACCAACATTCACGGGAAACTCATCACTCAAAGCTCCATTCACCCTTACCTGAGTGTGAGCACCCACGTACATGGCCATAACCACCCTAACCAGCCACTCTTCCAACCCTAGCTTTCTCATTGCCCACTTCACCACCTCTCTAGGGACTCTGTCAAAGGCCTTTTCCAAATCAACAAAAACAAAATACAATTCCCTTTTCTTGCCAATATATTTTTCCTGAAGCTGTCGAACAATGAATATGGCATCAGTGGTCCCCCTGCCTGGCATAAACCCAAACTGCATCTCATCGATATTCACTCTTTCTCTAATCATACCTTCTAGAACTCTCTCCATTACTTTCATTATCTGATCTAAGAGCTTTATACCTCTGTAATTTCCCCTTTCCAGGGCATCACCCTTTCCTTTGTACACATTTACAATTACACTCTTCAGCCAATCATCTGGGACAACACACTCATATATAATCATATTTATCAAGTCAGTGACTAACCTCACCCCAGTATCTCCTGAGACCTTCAACGTTTCAGCAGTCAACCCATACACACCTGTCGCCTTCCCCACCCGCATCCTGCCTATTGCCTGACTCTCAGTAGCAGCGTCAATCAAAGGCCAAGGGCCAAACACTGGATCAGCGGGCTCCAAACCTTCTCTATCCCAATCAAACTCCTCATTCAACAATCGGCTATAATGCTCTCTCCATGCATCTTTAATATCCTCACTGTTCACCACTACCCTTCCATCATCATTCTTCACACACTGCTCACCCACAATCTCCCGATTATCCCTCTTCACCTGATTTGCCACCCTAAAAATCATATTTTTCCTTTCTCCATGATTTAGATTATCAAGTAAAAGTCTCTGTGACTCAGACCGCCCTGTATACCTCTCTTCTAGACCTGCGCTTGGCAGCCAAGTACTCCTCCCTGTTACCACAATTCTTCCATTCCCGGAAAAGCCTTCTTTTCTCCTTAACTGCAGCTTCTACACCCTCATCCCACCACCAAGTTACTTTATGTCTTGGTGGGCCTCTTGTCCAACCGCATATTGTATCGGTAACTCTCAAGAGGTTGTTCTTAAGGGCTCTATACTGTTCATTAACGCCTCTATCTACGGCTTCCTGTTCAGCCACCACTCTCCTCATCTCACTATAAAAGGCATCCCTTACTGATTGGTTTCCCAGCTTCCATATTTTCCTCCTAGGTACATATGTCCTCCTTCTCATCACTCGTTCCTTAAGCACCATGTCACAAATCAACAGTTTGTGCTGCTGCACACACTCCTCGCTTCCTATAACTTTAACATTCCTCACTAATCTCCTGTCAACCCTCCTGACCAGAAAATAATCTATCTGACTACTATTTCCACCGGACTTGTACATAATCAACCGGCTGATTCTTTTCCTAAAGTGTGTGTTGCACACAATCATGTCCATAGCCTCCCCAAACTTGAGTATTCTTTCCCCTTCTGCATTCCTCACACCATATGCACATCCTCCATGGACTCCTTCATAACCTTGAGCTGCTTCACCCACATGACGATTTAAATCCCCTCTTGATCATAATAAAGACAGAAATTAGCAATTCTGCATTTTGCTGGAGTGGTTTTCATGCATATAATCATTCATTCATTATCTATTCTTGTATTGTACCATGAGGAGCGAAGGAGCCTGGGGCTAGGCAAGTTGGTCCTGACATTTAAAATGAGAGTGAGCAGCCTCACTCATTACTGAGTGGAATTACGTGAGCAGTAAACCCCAACTACCCCTTGGATATAAACCTGCCCAACCTTAGTTTGACTGGAATGCCTTATTTACCCAATAAACCACCAGTTCATGTTTGAGAAGTGAAAGTAGCTATAGCATATGCACAGTGTGATGATGGGAGTGAGAGAAAGGCAGGTTTTGGGATTAGCTGGATGAAGCAGTGGGCAAAATGCCCAGGAGCTATAAAGTGATCGTTATGGGCGATGTGACTGGAAGAGTACGCACTGGTCCTGAGGGTGACATAATGGGTTGTAGTGGAGTCATCATCATCACCATCATCATCTGGATTTCCTTTCTCACCTTAGGGCAGGGTGAGGAGTAGCAATGTCCAGACAGCTCAAATTCGCCCAATCCAATGGGCCACGCTTCCATTCACACACCATTCAAGCCCCTGGAATCCTGGCTCTATCTGATACGCCAAAAACATTCACTACGTTCTGTATCTTCACATAAACGTATCCGATAGAGTCGGTGTAATGGAGTACCAGGAGAAAATGATAATGGGAAGCGACTGAAGGATATGTGTCAGGATGGGAGGTTGTGCATTTGTAACTCATTTTTCAAACACAAAGATGCGCATAAATGTACATGGCATAGAGGGAACGGGGATCGTGTTGAAAGGAGCCTAATTGATCACGTGCTCATAGAAAGGTCAGTGCTGGGCATGGTTGCTGATACGAGGGCTGTGAGAGGACGATATGGGGGTCTGTTAGATTGTATGATTGTGGCATGCAAGATTAAGCTGAGAGGAATGAGGTGGACCAAGAGAGAGAGGAGCAGTCAGGGAGAACGACTGAAAGTCGAGAAGCTGAGGATCAAAGAAATGGCAGATGAATACAGGACCAAAGTAGGGGAGGAGTTAGAATCAGTGAATTGGAATTAAATGGATCTGGACAGCCTGTGGAATGCTTAGTTAGGAATGCTAAAGTGGTGTGTGGTGTAGCAAGAGTAACAATAAAGAAGAATGGTATGTCATGGTGGGATGAAGAGGTTGAGAGAGCAGTGGAGGAAAAGAGGAGTGGTTACACGATGGGGGTTCAATTGAAATAATTGAATATATTGAGAGCAAGAAGCACATAAAGAGGCTAGTGAAGAGGAAAAGGGAGGAGGCAAATGATGATCTAGGAAGAAAATTGAATGCAAATTACTCTGAAAATAAGAAGTTATTCTGGAAAGAGGTGCCGAAATGTACAAATGACAGCAGAAAGAAATGTGAAAGTATGAAGGATGTAAGTGGTAGATTATTAACACATGGAGATGAAGTATGCAGAAATGTAGAAGTTACAGCAGAAAGAATTGTGAAAGTGTGAAGGATGTAAGTGGTAGATTAACACATGGGGATGAAGTAAGGACCAGATAGAAAGAATATTTTGAAAGCCTGATGAATGGGAACAGAGAGAGCAGAGCCACTTTAAGCAGGATTGGTTTTAGGGGTGTGCAGAGAAGGAATGCAGTGCCAGGAAACGTGACACTCACACAGGTGAAGAACGCTGTGGAGTGGCTGAAAAATGGGAAAACAGCTGGAGTTGATGAGGTGTATGTGGAGATGATTGTGTGTAGTGGAGAGAATGGAATGAAGTGCTTGTTGGAGATGTGTAAAAAGGCTTGGATGAGTGAAACTGTGCCAGCAGAGTGGAAGAAGGCTGTGATTGTACCCCTGAACAAAAATAAAGGTGAGCGAAGTGAGTGCAAGAATTATTGTGGCATAAATGTATTGAGTGTGTAGGGAAGGTATGTGGAAGAATTATTATAGACAAAGTAAGAGAGATATCAGAAGTCTTGGTGAGTGATGAACAGGGTGGCTTTAGGAGTGGCAGAGGATGTGTGGATCAAATATTTGCAGTTAGACAGATGGTGGAGAAGGCTTGGAGAAGGACTATAAGGTGTTTATGGCATTCATGGATCTGGAAGAAGCATACGACAAAGTAGACAGAGAAGGATCGTGGAAGGTTTTGTACACTTACGGTGTAGATGGTAAGCTGCTAGTCGCCATCAAGAGTTTTTATGATGGTATTGAAACATGTGTAAGGGTAAATGAGCATCAAAGTGAATGGTTCATGATCACTGTGGGCTTGCGACAAGGTTGTGTGATGTCCCCATAGTTGTTCAGTATATACAGTATATGGATGGGGTGATGAGAGAAGTAAAAACACTAGTAGTGGAGAGAGGGATGGTGTTAGTAATGAATGGTGATGGATGGAATATCTCAAATTCGTTGTATGCTGATGATGCAGTACTACTTGCAAATGCTGGACAAGAACTTGATAGACTAGTGGAAAGTTTTGCTGATGTCTGTGGGCATCGTGCCTTGAAAGTAAATGTAGAAAAGAGTAAAGTGATGGTTATTGAAAGAGGAGGTGACTCCCAGTGTGATGTTACAGTGCATGGAGAGTGACTAGAATTGGTGAGAGAATTCAAATACTTGGGTATAGTGATAGAAAATAGAGGAAAATGTGCAAAAGATGTGGAATGTAAAGTGGCACAAGGAAGGAAAGTACCTGGTGCTATGGAGGCCCTGATAAGAAAGAGAGGCTTGAGTGTTGCAGCTGCACGAGGCTTACATGAAGGGGTGTTAGTGCCAACTTTAACATATGGATTAGAGTCTATGGTGTGGCATGAAAATGAAAAGTCAAGAATGAGAGCACTGGAGATGGGACTGATGAGAAATGTATGTGGAGTACAGAGATTGGATAGGATACAAAATAATGTGATTTGTGAAAGATGTGGAATGAGGAAGTCTGTGGACACCAGAACTGATGAGAGTGTACTGAGATGGTATGGTCATGTGGAGAGAATGGATAACAATAGAGCGGTGAAAAAGGTATGAGCGAATATGAATGAGGGAGGGGGTGAGGAACAAGACGAAGATGGAGGGATATGGTGGATGAGTGTGTGAGAAAGAGAGGTTTGGAAGTCAGTGAGACTAGGGGACTGACAAGAGATCAAGCTGGCTGGATGAATATTGGAAGAAGAAGTGCATAATCAGGGATTTGGCACCCCTTTTTAACATGACATCTGGATTGACTCCGTCTTTTTTTTTCTTCTTCTTCTTTTTTTATGCAAGGAAGAAGGAACCAAAGGCCAGGGCCCGCATACTGTTCCTTCCAAGAAAAAGTAAAAACAATACAAAAGAGAGCCAAATTCAAGATCCATTCATTTCGAGATGCCTGGACACACTGCGTTTGAAAGACTGGAGATCATAGGAAGTAGGGAATACAGACAGAGGAAGACAGTTCCAAAGTTGACCAGTTGCATAAATGAAGGACTGGGAGTAACGGTTAACTCTTGCATTAGAGAGTTGGACAGAAAAGGGATGAGAGTTTGTTGCTAGACGGGTACTACGTGCCTGTCATAGAGGTGGAGGAATGCAAGCAGACAGTTCAGAGGAACAGTGACCATTGAAGTAGCGATAGAAGAGAGATAAAGAAGGAACAGTGCGGCGAAGAGACAAAGGTTGAAGGGAATCAGTAAGAGGAGGAGAGTTAATGAGACGAAAAGCCTTTGACTCCACCCTATTGAGAAGGGCTGTATGTGGGGAGCCTCCCCACACATGAGAGTTGTACTGCATACACGGACGAATAAAACCCGGGTACAAGGTCAACAACTGTGCAGGGGTAAAGAAAGTTCGGAGTCAGCTTAGCATGCCTAATCTCTTGGAAGCAGATTTCACAAGAGATGTAATATGTTCTTTCCAAGACAAATGCCGAGAGAATGAAACCCCAAGCATGTTCAAGGATGATGCAGGACTGAGCTGGACATTATTAAACATTAGTGGGTAATCCTGAGGAAGATTTTGTCGGGTTGATAAGTGTAAGAACTGAGTTTTTGATACATTAAAAATAACAAGATTATTTTTACCCCAATCAGAGATACGAGTCAAGTCAGACATTAGGTGTGCCATAGCCTCATCCCTTGTTTGCTGAAGTAACTGCTGAGATGGACGTTGCAGAAATCGAATGGAAAGGTGAAGGGTGGAATCATCAGCATATGAGTGGATAGGGTTAGATGTACAGCTTAGAAGGTCATTGATGAATAAAAGGAAGAGAGTTGGTGATAGGACAGAGCCCTGAGGAACACCACTGTTGATAGGTCTAGGAGAAGAACGATGGCCGTCTACAACAGCAGCTATAGAACGACCAGAAAAGAAGCTAGAGATGAAGGCACAGATAGAAGGATAGAAACCGTAAGAGGACAGTTTGGAAATCAAAGATTTATGCCAGACTCGATCGAAAGCCTTTGAGATGTCAAGTGCAATGGCAAAGCTTTCGCCAAAGTCCTGAAAGGAGGATGACCGGGAGTCTGAAAGGTAGGTGAGAAGATCGCCAGTGGAGCGTCCCTGACGGAACCCATACTGACGATCAGAAAGAAGGTTGTGACAGGAAAGATGCTTTAAAATTTTTCTGTTAAGAANAAAGATTTATGCCAGACTCGATCGAAAGCCTTTGAGATGTCAAGTGCAATGGCAAAGCTTTCGCCAAAGTCCCGAAAGGAGGATGACCAGGAGTCTGAAAGGTAGGTGAGAAGATCGCCAGTGGAGCGTCCCTGACGGAACCCATACTGACGATCAGAAAGAAGGTTGTGACAGGAAAGATGCTTTAAAATTTTTCTGTTAAGAGAAAGGAGGATGACCGGGAGTCTGAAAGGTAGGTGAGAAGATCGCCAGTGGAGCGTGCCTGACGGAACCCATACTGATGATCAGAAAGAAAGTTGTGACAGGAAAGATGCTTTAAAATTTTTCTGTTAAGAACTGATTCGAAAACTTTTGAGACACAGGATGTTAAAGCAATTGGACGATAGTTAGAGGGTTGGGAATGGTCACCCTTCTTTGGGACTGGCTGAATGAGAGCAAACTTCCAGCAAGAAGGAAAGGTACAAGTTGAGAGACAAAGGCAAAAGAGTTTACCTAGGCAGGGTGTAAGCACAGAAGCACAGTTTTTGAGGACAATAGGAGGGACTCCATCAGGCCCATATGCCTTGTTAATATTGAGGCCAGTGATGGCAGAAAATACATCTGTTGAAGAAATTTTAATACCAGTCATGAGGAAGTCTGTGGGGGGAAGTGATGGAGGAACAGCACCGGAATCGTCTAAGGTAGAATTGGAGGAGAAAGTCTGAGCGAAGAGATCTGCTTTATCAGTAGAAGAAATAGCTACAGAGCCATCAGAGTAGAAAAGAGGAGGGAAGGATGATGAGGTAAAGTTGTTAGAAAGGTTTTTGGCAAGGTGCCAAAAGGAGCAAGAAGAATTCGAGTTGGGAACATTTAGGATGTTTTCGTTTTCGTTTTTGAAGGCTCCAACATGCTTGCATGTGTCGGCCTTGGTCACCTAATGGCGGCTCTCCACGCTGCTCGATCTCTGGCAGCCTCCCTATTCAGTCCCTTAACCCTTAAGTCACATTTAATGACCTCATCCCATGTCTTTCTCGGTCTACCCCTCCCAACCCCTCCCCCAATATTAGCACTTCTCACCCTCTGTACCCAATTATCCTCCCCCATCCTCTCCACATGTCCAAACCACCTCAGCCTACCTCTCCTCATCACAACACCAATACACTCCAGTCCCATCCTACCTCTCAACTCTTCTATCGTAAACCCAGCCCCCCCAGGCCTTGCACGCAGGGACGCACTGCACATCCACCTAATCATTGTCATTTCTGTACGTTTAAACCTGCGAATATCTTCTTCCTTTACTGCCCAGGTCTCACTACCATACAGCATCACACTCCTAACACATGCTGCATACAAAGACCCCTTAGCACGTAAGGAGAGTCCTCTCAATGTCAGGAGAGGCAACAGCTCCCTGAACTTCTTCCAACCACTTCTCACTCTAGCAACCGAGCTAACTCCAGCCCCACCTCCGGCACATAACATGTCTCCCAAATAACAAAACTCCTCCACACACTCAAGAGACTCACCTGCAAGTTCAACCCTCTCACGCCTAACAATCTC
>JAGKTI010006915.1:24088-38843 GCA_018397915.1 Birgus latro | reverse complement strand
GCATGGCCATGTGGAATGTGAGAGGTGTGAATGGGGGGAGCAAGAGGGTGGAAGTGGTGAATGTGTTCAAGAGTGTGAGATATGCCGTGATGGCATTGCGTGAAACAAAGATGAAACGGTGTGAGGTGGAGGAGTGGGAGGGTGTGAATTGTGTAAGAGCGGGCATGAATGGGCGAGGAAATATGCAAGGAAGGAGTTGCTTTGTTGATGAACGAGGTGTGGCAGAGTGAGATGTCAGATTAGAAATGTGTCAGCTCGAGATGTTGGTATGTCAAGTTCAAGTTTGAAAAGGTGAACGTGGACGTAATTGTAGCGTATCCACTGTGTGATGACAGGAGTGAGAGAAAGACAGGTTTTGCGATAAGCCTGATGAAGCAACTGGAGAGAAATGCCCAGAAGATATAAAGTGATCGTAATGGGTGATATGAATGGAAGAGTAGGCACTGGTCCTGAGGATGACATAATGGATTGTAATGGAGTACCAGGAGAAAATTATAATGGGAAGCGACTGAAGGATATGTCTCGGAAAGGAAATTGTGCATTTGTTACTCGTATTTCAAACACAAAGGTGCACATAAATATACATGGTACAGAGGGAACAGGGATCGCGTTGAAAGAAGCCTGATTGATTACGTGCTCGTAGCGAGGTCGATGCTGGGAATGGTTGCTGATACGAGGGGCGTGAGAGGACGATGTGGAGGTCTGTCAGATCATATGATTGTGGTATGCGAGCTCAAGCAGAGCGGAGTGAGATGAATACAGGACCAAAGTAGATGAGGAGTTAGAATTAGTGAACTGGAATGAATTGGATCTGGACAACCTGTGGAATGCATATAGGGATTGCGTAGTTAGGAATGCTAAAGCGGTGTGTTGTGTGACAAGAGTAACTATAAAGAAAAGGTACAGCATGGTGAGATGAAGTTAAGAAAGCAGTGGAGGAATAGAGGAAGAAGTGGCTGGAGTGGTTACTGAATCTATTAAGAGCATAAAGCACGTAAAAAGACTAGTGAAGAGGGGAAAAAAAAGAGGTAAATGATGATCTAGGAAGAAAAATGAATGCAAATTACTCTGAACATAGGAAGTTATTGGAAAGAGTTGTGGAAATGTAGAAATGATGGAAAGAAATGTGAAAGTGTGATGGATGTAAGTGGTAGATTATTAACCCATGGGGATGAAGTAAGGATCAGATGGAAAGAATATTTTTAAAACCTGATGAATGGGAATAGAGGGAGCAGAGCCGCTGTAAACTTGATTGGTTTTGGGGTTGTGGAGAGAAGGAATACAGTCCCGGAAACATGACACTCACACAGGTGAAGAACCCTGTGAAGCGAAACTGTGCCAGCAGAGTAGAAAAGGCCCCTGTACAAAAATAAAAGTAAGCGAGCGAGTGCAAGAATTATTGTGGCATAAGTTTATTGAGTATTGTAAGGAAGGTATACGGAAGAATTACTATAGAGAAAGTAAGAGAGATATCAGAAGTCCTAGTGAGTGATGAACAGGGTGGCTTTAGGAGTAGCAGAGGATGTGTAGATCAAATATTTGCAGGTGGACAGATAGTGGAGAAGGCTTGTGAGAATGATTATAAGGTGTTTATGGAATTTGTGGATCTGGAAAAAGCATACGACAAAGTAGACAGAGAAGGATTGTGGAAGGTTTTGCGCATGCACTGTGTAGATGGCAAGCTGCTACGTGCCGTCAGGAGTTTTTATGATGATAGTGTGACATGTGTACTGTAAGGGTATATGGGCATCTAAGTGAATGGTTCGCTACCAATGTAGGCGTGCGACAAGGATGTGTGATGTCCTCATGGTTGTTCAAAATATATATGGACGAGATGATAAAAGAAGTAAAAACACGAGGAATGGAGAGAGGGATGGCGTTGGTAATGAATGGTGATGGATGAAATATGCTGTTGATGCAGTGCTACTTGCAAATACCGGACAAGAACTTGGTAGACTAGTGCAGAGTTTTCTGATGTCTGTGTGCGTCGTGCCTTGAGAGTAAATGTGGAAAAGAGTAAAGTTATTCTAACCGAGAGAGACTGGAATTGGTGAGAGAGCTCAAATACCTGGATACAGTGATATAAAAGAGAGGAAAATGTGCAAAAGATGTTGAAAGTAGACGGACACAAGGAAGGAAAGTAGCTGGTGCTATGAAGGCCTTGATAAGAAACAGAGAATTGAGTGTTTCAGCTGCTCGAGGCTTACATGAAGGAGTGTTAGTGTCAACTTTAACATATGGATGTGAGACTATGGTGTGGCATGAAAATGATAAGTCAGGAGTGACAGCAGTGCACATGGGACTGCTGAGAAATGTATTTGGAGTAAAGAGAGTGGACAGGATACAAAATAATGTGATTCCTGAAAGATGTGGGATGAGGAAGTCTGTGGACACCAAAATCGAAGAGAGTGTACTGAGTTGGTAAGGTCATCTGGAGAGAATGGATAACAACAGAGTGGTGAAAAAGATATATCTGAGCGAATTTGAAGGAGGAAGGAGGCTAGGTAGGCCAAGGAGAAGGTGGAGGGATTTGGTGAATGAGTGTGTGAGGTAGATAGGTATGGAATTCGGTGAGGCTAGTTGACTGAAAAGAGACAGAACTGGCTGGATGAATGTTGTGAGAAGTGCATGATCAGGGATTTGGCACCTCTTTTAAACGTGACAGCGTTCGGATTGTCTCTGTTGGATACATTTATGTGAAATTACAGAATGTGGTGAAAGTTTCTGGCGTATCAGATAGAGCAAGGATTCCGGGGGCTTGAATGATGAGTGAATGAAAGCGTGGCTCACTGGAGTGGGCAGACTTGGGCTGTCTGGACGTTTGTACTCCTCACCCTGTCCTAGGGTGGGAAAGTAGGTCCGGATGATGATGATGATATATATATATACTGTATATATAAGCAGATAGACAGATAGATAATAGGGTCATGGTGTGTACGCATGTCTCTGCCTTTGTTCGTCTCTTTCACGAGAATCGAAATAGAGGTCAGGGTCACAAGGCAAAGTCATAGTTCGACCAATATATTTGTGTACAAAGTAACTAGAGCAGTTTTGATCTGATCTGGACCAAACCCGATGGATGGTTGCGGATTGTCCGAAAATGTTGACCTGTTGTCTTTTGAGAATAATAAGTCGAAAATCAAGGTCACACGGCACAGCTAACTTTATCCATTTTTCTATATCAGTAACTAAACTTTGAGGATGGGTTCTGGTTAAAACATGGGAATGAATCGATTATTAGAATTCTGTCAGGACTACAAGGAAAGGTCAGATACCAAGGTCACTGGGCAAAGTCATCTCAAATAGCAGAGAATGAATTATTTCGTTTTTCAGAGTAATCTGTCTAAGGTCAAGGTCACAGGATAAAATTAAATATTCGGCTCTTTCAGTAGTTGGTAGGAGCCGGTGTTGCATTCCCTCAGTAATCATTCTCCTTTTACTGTAACTATGAACCACTTGTAATAACCTTAAGTACTTCATCATTTTTTTATTTTCATGAGGCAAGAAAACTGATGAAATAAAAAATAAATTACGAGTATTTTCTTCTATGGGTTAACAGCAACTTCATCCCTTAATAAAAATTAGAATTTGTCAGCGATATACAAAACACAGCAATCAACAGGAAGGACACCAGGGATCTTAGCTTTCAGGTGAAGGCTCGGTAGACTGATTAGATAATATTTTTCGTTCCGTTGGATAGAAATTGATAACAGTTTCATCTCGTCTCGTTCCACTCTGAAAGTTCAAATACACTATTATTGGTTTAGTTGATAAGCAAACTATCAGTGCACATTTGACGCAAAAATAATCTCCCAAGACGGACGATGACTACTGAGAGAGAGAGAGAGAAACGATGGTCTTACAACTCACCGGTTAACTTGCTATGAATAAGTTGCCACACATAATTTGTTGTGACTTTACCTGGTGGATATATTATTCATATTTACATGGTAATTTAATAATCATTTGGAGACCTCGCAAGCAATATTAATTTTGGAAACCATAGGGTCCATCCTGCTCGATACACGTAGTTTCTTATTGACTGTACTTAACCAGCATCCACGCATTCAATGGAGTGCTCTCTCTCTCTCTCTCTCTCTCTCTCCCGCCATATATATGTAGCTTCCCTCCCACTCTCCCTCCTTTCCCGCCTTCATTTCCTTCCCTTCCTTCCGTCATGCAAATTCTCCTGTCCTTTTTCTTGCAGATCCTTCCCACGCCCTTCCTTCTCCCTTAACTTCTCTACCATTTTTCTTCCTTCCTCCTCCGTTCTTCCCCTCTTTACTCTCCTTCCGTTCCCTTGGCTTCTTAGTTTTATGTTATCTGGTATCGTTCAGGTCCTTTCAATTAATACCTCTCTCTCTCTCTCTCTCTCTCTCTCTCTCTCTCTCTCTCCTTATATTTGTTTCCCTCCCTCTAAAATATAAGTGTGATGTTTCAGTCCACTTTCCCCTATATTCTTTCTCAGCTTAACCTATCTCCTCCTTTGATTGGCCTTTCCTCTCCCCTCTCTGTCCGTCTTCCTATTTTCTGTATTTCTTTCCCCAAAAATTGCTGATTTGATGCCTGCCGTTTGTCTCCCTCAGCCTGGCTCTCTGTGTCTATCTGTCTTCATCTGTGAATGTGTATCTGACAGTGTGACTTACTATTTTCGTCTGTGTGTCCCTGTTTATCTCTATGCATCTGACTTCACCCTAGAGAGCCCTTTCCCGGGTTTCAACACTGCACGCCTATGACGGATAAACTAACGACCCAGCCAATGCAGCCTTCATACGTCGCCTGACACTTGGCCACTGTTAGCCATGGTCATTACTGTATTGTGCTGGGGTTATTCCATTAAGGTAGACATGGTACTTTGGTGGTAGCTACTCTCTCTCTCTCTCTCTCTCTCTCTCTCTCTCTCTCTCTCTCTCTCTCTCTCTCTCCGCGTGAACCTGTCGCTCCAAAATGGAAATTCCTCATTTATTCCACAAGTCGGCCACACCGCGTCACAAGCCCTGTCAGTACCACCGCCTACTCTCCTCTGAGCATATCTTATTCTCAGTCACCGCATTATATTATTCATGCATCATTTGTGTCCTAAATTCCCTACATTTTACGGTCACTTTAACTGAAGTTTATTTATTTAAGTCAATATTCTTTTGCCATGTCCCACTATCTGTTACTAGACGGGAATCTGCTTCTTTTTACTAATAAATCTAATTACCTCCAAGCAAATCAAGAAAATGAAGATTTAAAGCGTACATTATTCTTTAATATGAATGACACCATTTCCTTCGTGAGTTCGGTAACCCGTCTACGCATCACGTTTGCTATCTCCGAGAAAATTACTTTTTTTCTCATGTTAACAACTGATTTTTTTTTTTCAAGTAAGACCTTTTCTTGTGAAGGTGTTAATCTCTTTCAAGCTAAAAAAAAAAAAAATCATCTGCGATAACGACAACACAGTTACAAGGACGTCACCATACTGAACAGATTAAAGCTGAAAACTACAGCTGCAATTCTGAAGCAAGAAAGCTTAAGAAATGTCATTGCCAACTAATTCTTCAAAGCTGTAATTCATTATCAGAAAACATTGTATTTGGTCATACTTTACTCACTATAACCATTTCATTCTGATAAATTTTTCTGTTAATCCATAAACAACTGAGTTTTTAAACAGAGGAAAAATCTTTCGCACTGAATGGAGCACTGAAGGCTCCGTCTAACCCCACCAGGCAGTAGAGTCTCCCTTAAGCTCAATATAACTGTGTGAAGGTATCCAGGATATTATTACAGAAACATCAACGGACGGTCGAAAGTAAGTGGATTTTACGATAAAAAAAAAAAAAAATCAGTTGCTGCAAGTAATTATGAAAACTCATTGTGTTCGGTAATGTGTTAACTCAGGCATTCGTTTCGGTTTTGATGTTAAATACTTGGTCGTATGTTGTTAACGTTCATTCTGGCTTGGATGATTGCCAAGTGCTTGGTCGTATCTGTTTAACGTTTGTTCTGGTCTGGATGTGAAGTGTTAGTTGTTGTGTGGATGAAGATTTAAGCACACAGACACTTTCATATACTTAAATATTGGATATGCTCAAGAAAGTTTGGTTGTGAAATGCTGAGCAGCTGTGTGAGAATAGAAAAGAATAAACAGGCATTTGTATACACACCACAACTCTCTCCTGGTCGGAAGAACGCTTGTATGCGCTTCCCGCTATCGTCAAACGATTTTTTTCAACTGATGGTGAGCCACATGAGTGAGAATTAACCTCAGATATGTTTGGTGTGCTGTCAGCGTTCCCTGCAACTCCCATCACACGTACAGCTCTCCTCTGCAATAGTTTCCTTTCACCTTTTGCCCACATCCCATGTTGAAAAGACATCATTGCCAGGGCTGCACACCGATGAATGGTCTATTGTTGGTACCTCAAAGCCTTTGTTGATGCTGTCGTCTCCAGCTGTCCCTCGTGCATGACAGTAAATTTTCAAACTATCACCTTAACAATGGGCAGCAGTTCTTCCATCTGGACACAACCTCGGTTGCGGCTTTGCTGCACGTAGCAGCAGAGAGGTTAGAAAGTGAACATTAACTGTGGTTAATGAGAGTACAACTGTAGACAAAAATTCACTTAATGTTTCACATACATCTTCAATATGTCACTTTTCTCTGGCTAATATTATTATGCTTCGGGAGGCTTGGTATGCTTCTGTGCTAACGGAGAATCTACAGTATTTTATGTGATGCGCCTGACAAGAAATTGGCCGACATGCCATAAGTATAAAGTAAAAGCAATGGAAAACTAGGAAACAAAACAATATGTTAATAAATGAGTTAGTAATGACAAAGATGCATAGGACTGAAAAGTTATCTTACTATCTTCCTGACGCATTTATTTAACGAACGTGGTAAAGTTTATGAAACATTTTCGTCACTGCCACATCGCCCCAGCCATATTTTATTTTTCCACTTGGCTATATAATTACCACATACAGTAGAATATTCAGGATTGGCTGTGACATCGTGGCCTAAAAAAAAAAAAAAAGCAAGTGCAACGAAGGGACTCTTTGCGAAACGTCGAATAAACTTTTCTTTTATCATAATTTAGTGTTATTATTTATTCCATGAGCCTCATACACTGGTCAGAACCACGATGGACAGTCATCCACACTGTAATGTTTTCATAATAGTAATGATAATGATAATAATATTAATAATAATATGAAGACTATAACTGTCAGAGGCAGTTATTAATCTCCACATATGAGAATACTGATTTTTGTAATATCTCAGAAACCGTCCTTTAAACTGTCATCAAAAACTAGACAGACCTGGTCCCGGAAGAGACAGAATTAATAATGCCAATAAGTGACTCATTTATGTTTTTCCCTGAATGGAACAGCAAGTGAAATTTGTTGAAAATTGAGATTTCCCAAATACTGTAGTGTCACGCATGAATGACCTTCAGATTTTTTCCATACAAATGTTTGGAGAAATAAAAACATTTATGGGATTTCTTTTCATGCTAAAAATTTATAGTTTTTTTTTTTTTTCATTTTTGGACATGTGACCTCGAACATAAGGTCAAGGTCACTGAAACTGGGTCAGTGTAATAGGATCATGGTGCTGTACATCAAGAAAAATGATGAAAACGGAGACGAAAAGTGACGGAATAAAAAAAAATAAAAATAAAAATAACAATCTATCTATAGCCCTACGCCCTAATCCCGCAAAGGGTGGCCACAGACAAAACGCCTCCAAGTCGCTCTGTCACCCACCATTTGACTGCCCTCCCCCCAACTCACTCCCCCCTCCCTCATATACCTCCAACTTCATCCCTCCACCTCATCCTTGGTCTCCCTCTCCCCCTCTCTCCCTCCACTTCATCTATATACACCCTCTTATTTGGTCTTTCATTCTCCATTTTCTCCACATGCCCAAACCACCTCAGTGTATTTCTCCTAATCTTCTCAATCACATCCACATCCACCCCACAAAGTTCTTTCACTTCTCCATTCTTCAACCTGTCCCTCCATGTCACTCCACATGCTCCTCTCAGGTAACTCATTTCCACTGCTTTCACTCTTGACTCGCTCCCCTCCAGCAAGGTCCACGCCTCGCATCCATACGTCAGGGTAGGGATCACGACACTATCATGCATTGACTTCTTTACTTCCAAACCCACCTCCCTATTTCTTATCACAGCTTTCAGAGAACCAACAACCTTCCTTCCCTGCTGTACCCTTTCAAGCACTTCATCCCCAAAACTTCCATCCTTACTCATCACACTACCCAAGTACTTGAATGCACTCACATTCTCCATATCGTCACCATCCAACCTCACTGTGCATTCTGTGATTTCATTCTTCTCAAACACAATAACTTTACTCTTGTTTACATTAACTTTCAGATTCCTCTTCTTACACACTGTCCCAAACTTATTCACCAAAACTTGCAACTCCCATTCATCTTCACTCAACAATGCTGTATCATCAGCAAACAGCAACACAGGAATCTTCCACACCTCCCCCTCATTCATTAGTGCCACCCCCACATCCACTGCCCTACCTTGCACCTCCTTACAACCCCATCCATGAATATATTAAACAGCCATGGAGACATCACACATCCCTGTTTCAGTCCCACATTTAGATCAAAGAACTCACTCAGCTCACCATCCACTCGCACCATAGCCCTAGCTCCCTCCTACATAGTCTTCACAGCACTCGTCTCTGAGGCAACAATAATACAGTAATAACTGGAACCTTGTAACTCTCCTATGGACAGTCACTAGTCTCGACATACTGCTTCTTAATGACATAGACCGCACTGGGGTGACTAGGGTGATCGACATGAAACAAAACCAAAAGATACATCTTTCAAATGTGCATTCTATAACATGCCTCATTCCATCAGGGGAGTCACTCCCCCAGTTAGCGATTAGGGAGCCAATGTCAGGTGGGTTGAGCCTAAAATTTCAAATGGGCATAAAATCGTCAATTTTCTCCCGATTTTCTCCAAATCTGATATGTGATACGTTTGACTAGATATCCTGTTGTGTTTATACATCAGCACAAAAATGGTTGCCGGGGACGGGTTTGCTGTGTCTTGGCACTGCTTCTTGTTTTGTATTTATACGTTTCCATATCCTTGATTTTTCTTGCACTTGAGGTTTGATATTTTTTCTTGTAATAACCTGTGCTAAACGAACCTGGTCTCGAGTTCACGTTATTTGACACCAGAAACCATAATTGAACTCAGGGTTGTTACAAGTTTGGAAGCTCAAGTGCCGGACTTTCCATTAATTTTGCCCTGACGATTAAATCACTTTGGTCGTCACTCGTGCAAGGTCAGAGGTTAAGGTAAAGTATAAACTTAACATAAATTCTCAGGACAGGATTGACAGCACATCATCTCCCCATTTCATTACTCTTTGTGGGGTTTCGTGATCAATACGAAATCTGTTACTTCTGAAGTTACTGAAGTTCCCAACTCAACCTCACTGGATCATACTCGTTTTTTATAACTTTATTTAATGCAAGGTTCCTGGGGTATAAGGGCATGGTCTTTAACTATTCATGTAACTTTAATGGGGTATTTCTGAGACAGCTCAGTTATTCACGATTAAGCACAATCGATGGTCGTTTTGTTGACCGTCATAATGTCACGAATTTTCTACACTGTAACGTTGTGTTGAGTGAGTCGTGACATCGTCCCGTAAATTTCAATTGTTTGTTGGCGCGTTAGCCGTTACGGCGCGGCGCGCGCACCTCCCACGCTCGTCGCGCCCCGATTCAAATCAGAGCTCAGTTTGCTTGTAGACGCGGCGCGACGCGGGACGCCTCTCAAAGGCTCTGTGCTTTTCTAGCGTTTTTCAGATTTCAGCTTGTATTGGCGTGTCTCCTGCAGCCCCACCCACTTTGGTGATCGTCACAGCAGCTCTGTTTCATCCATACCGATCAGTATTTTCTGGTTTTTTTCCTAGGCTAAGCTTTTTGAAATATTTAGCCGTTGTCTGAGTGTTTGAGCGAGTGAGTGCATTCCTTTATTTGATTTGAATTTCATGTAACGTAAATTCATTTCTTTGTAATTAATAAATTCACAGTTCTTTTCTTGAGCTTTGTTAAAGTTGTTAACTGTGTTTAATTAGTCCACTCTGTTATTTAATACAGTTTGCTACTCTGCGTTAGCACAACTTTTGAATTAAATCACGGCCGGTACTTAGGCCAGCTTTGAATCACTATAAATCCGTTGTGCTAGCTGGGAGTTGGCTCAGCCAAGAGCCTGTTATTATTATTATATTAATTTTTTTTTTGATTGTTGGGGGGGGAGAAGAAACTTTCTCGTAGGCCAACGGTACAATATTGCAGCTCAATATTGCAGCTCTGCTGCGTGCCGTTAAGGAAGTTTGTAATTCTCGACCCTAGAGAATTGACATAGCACACTTAGCTATACATTGTATACCAATTATACAATATTTCAAAGTTCTTGGGAATACTTAAATTTCCCCTGACATCTGGCGACACGCCAGAGGAAAAATCTCATTTTTCCCTGACATCTGGCGACACGCCAGAGCAAACTCTTAAATTTCCCCTGACACATAACTTCTTGCTAATCCCATCATAGCCAATCTCCTATTTAGCAGAGTTGTTCTTCCATGATTCATTTAGATTATTCATGTCCTTGGGTGGATTTTATGGCCATCTACCTCCACTTAACCATTATCTAGGGTGTATTGTCTTTTGACCATTCATCTCGCTCTCATATCAGCTAGGAAATCTGTGTTGTAATACATCACCACGTCTTTTAACATTCAGGAATTCGATAATAACCCCGAAGAAAGGTTAGACACTTAGACTCTACAGTATGAGAACAAAGATGAATTGATTTACTTGCTGCTCATATCAAAGGTGCCATATACCAGTGCAACTACTCGTAAACAACGCCTTCAGCTGGGGTTAAATTACTTAGTAGAATGATAGGTAATAAAGGATGAAACGCATAATTTGTCTGAGAATGAGGATGACTGTGGAACCAAAGAAACGTCCCGCAGAATCGCTGATCCTTACACAGCTTATAAGAAAGCTCAGCTGGAGTTCGAACGTGAGAAGTTTAGAGCTGCTCGTGAGAAGGAAGAGTTCGAAGATGAACAAACTGCTCGTGAGAAAGTATTCCAAAGAGAACAAAACGAGACACCAAAATGCAATTTAGCTAGCCCACCAGCAATCACAGTGACCATCATTACTTCCACAGTTTGATTTTGGATAAAATATTAACTTGTACCTTCTTTTCTACAATCAGATTGTGAGAGCTATTTCAGACTTTCCGAGAAAACTGCTGAATATTTAGAGCGGCCTTCAAGACTGTGGATATGGTTGCTGCAGCCCAAATAACGGGTAAGGCTGCTGAAGTTTTTTTCACGTTTTCTCTAGGAAGTAATGATTATGAAATTATCGAAAAAGCGAACCTAAATGAATATTCCATCACCACTGAGGGGTATCGGCAGTCATTCAGACAATACAGTAAGCCACAAAATATGACCTATGCAGAGTTTGCAGCAAAGAAGCTCAAGATGCTTGATAAGTGGTTAAACTAACCATGCCATGAAACCGATTGTCCACCTTGCTAATGGCTGGAAGGAACATGGAAATATCTGCAAGACAGTATGAACAATAGAGTAGAGCACATGGGGAGAAAGACTGAAGATAAATGGGCCCCTTTTAGTCGCCTTGTACAAGCAGGGATACTGGGGAAGAATCTTCCAGCCCCTCCCCAGGAGGCAATCAGCAACAAGATGTATTTCTTACCTATGAAATGTAATGCCATCCCTCTTCGATGAATTCTTGTGCCCATTTTTGCATCCATAAGCTGCACAGTGGACCATGGCACTATGGTTTCCGGACTCATCGGCTGATATCAAAAGGTGCGGGTGTCAGGTGGATTGGTTAAACATGGCTGCCCGGATTTACATTCTCCTCGGCTCTGCCCATGAGAAAGCCCCTCCGTATTAGAGAGTTCAGTGTTTCAACCCCAGTTTGTAATTTCCGATTTCCTCTTTCTACCAGACTTTTTATTCAGGTTAAGAGAGAATTTTCTAACTAGATGGATTGGGTACAGCCTTTCGTTCTCTATTCACACTTACAGGTGTTTCCTACGTTATCCAGAGTAGTCCACACGTAGCCACAATAAAATTATAAACATTTACCTGTAGCGAAACGATTGTTTACTCTGGAGGTGCTGGCTAAGGATCAGACTTTGCTTAAAAATGGGTGTCCAATATTTTGTCTTCCCTGTTGTTATAAGGGAATAATTGTTTGTAGATAACTGATATTGCCGTTTCAGATATGGAGCCAGAAGTAACAGCCAGGAGCAGTTCTGTTGGTATTGGATTATTAAGACCAACAAGCATGGCAACGTCATTTTGTCCACCTTAAGTTGCAGAATTTTTCGTTCCTTTGAAATATTTTTTCCGTTGCTCAGTAGCAGAATATGACATTACTATAGTTCTAAGCCCTTTTCATGGCCATTCTTGTCTTACACAATATTGTACTGTTTATCTTTTACTACATTTGAACAATAAAGTTAGTTTGTTAGCATTTTTAGACCATGCTGAAGTGAACCGCTTTTATTTTAACTTTAATTCCTGAGTAGATAGCTTTAATTAAGACTCGCATGTCATCACAGAATAACACTGCTTTATTCTTAAATTAAGCTGCTTTATTGATTATATCATCATACCGCACACACACACACACACACACACACACACACACAGTTGCATATGTTAGTGGTGGCAGGGATCCAAGAACTGGGGTCATGGGAGTTTGCCAGAGATGGATGATATGTTCCTCGTCATTCTTCCTTTACCTCCGAGGCAACAGATCTATGAGTAATGATAGCCTGGAATTTTTCGTTGGAGGGACACTTGAAAAATATGCGATAAAAGTCACATATTTCAGATAATGGATTTTTTTTTTCCATTCCATTCCACCATCCAATCCTATGTCGCCCCATTAGGAGCGTAGGAACCCGGGGCTAGGCAAGTTGGTCCTGACATTTAAAGTGAGAGTGACCAGCCTTACTCATCCCTGCGTGGCAATGCGTGAGCAATAAACTCCAACCATCCCTTGGATATAAACCTACACCGGCTCAATCCAACTGGAGCACCTTAATTACCCACTAAACCACCAGGCACCATAATTTGGTTATATGGCTATCACCCAGCGTAGTAAATGGTTTCCTGGTGTACAGGAAACCATTGGCTTGTCGCACAGTGTAGTTACCCATAGGCAGAAGGAAGAGGAAAGAATGAGGGAAAGAAAGACAGAGAGGGAGTGTACAGTCACCCATAGGCAGAAGGAATAAGAAAGAGTGAAGGAAAGAAGAGGAAGGATGGAAGACAGGAAAGGGCAGACACCCAAAACAGCACTACATCGAGTGAGTGGATGGTGAGCGCTCCCACCTACCACAAAATTTTTATTTTTACTCCTGCAATTTAGGTGTTTTATAATTTTCGTTCTAATCTAGACGACATCAATTCGCTTAGAAAAATCGCCCTGGATTGGACGGGTTTTTGAAGGCTGTATCAGACCCCTCGAGTTCGCAAAATCCTCCATAAAGCGAGGAAAACAATCTGGTCAAGAAAAATATAACAAAAACAAGTCACCGTAAGGAAGGTTTTAAGATTTTTCGTTAAGACGTGGATATATTTAAAAAAAAATCAATAATTTTCTCAAAGTGTGAGTTCTTTTCCAGTAAGGACAAGGACGATGAGAATGAAAAATCCTGTCATTGCCTGCCTTTCCTTTAAAGGCAAATGATAGTTACAGTAAGGAGGAATTATAACTGCGCTCTGAACCTCAGGCAAGGCTTGTTACGCCCTTGACCAGAAACAGACAACTTAGGAAGCACAAGGACTATAATTCTAAATTTATCTGCTGTCACGAGGAATCTAACCTAAGGGCCTCTTCCGTCAATGGAAATGCTCAAAGCAAGCACCTCTTTACACGGAAATCTGCATCGGACATATTCAAACGCAAACTGTCCTATCGCGTAGGTTGTGGCAAAGGTTGGGGGAAAAAAAAAAAATCTTTTCATGAGTCCATGTGCTTTTTTTTTTTTTTTTTTTTTGCGGTAGACTTGTGGGTAATAGTATGAGATGGTATGCCAAGAAAGTAGTCCAGTGAAATAAGGTGTCTTATTCTAGATTTTACCCTGGCCTATACGACTGGAGAAACTGCGTCAGAAAATTTTCCATTACAACCTGTGACGAGACCCTGAAAGGTAAATTATAATGTTGCTTATACTTGGTTGCGTTCTGGTCATTCTACTTCTATGTGTTACCTGCATCTAGGTTTGGCACTAAGAAGCGGGTTACTTTAGAACGGATTACTTTTCTTCCAACTTGTATCCATTTATACATGAGCTAACAAGTTACATCCATAAGTTTCCGACTCTGATCTCAAGGTTCACACCATAAACCTCAGGACGTCATGTCTACTTTTTTCGAGATCGCTACTGATGGTTTATTTAGGTTTCGAGGGAACTCATCAGTACAGCATCACTAATCCATTATCTAACGAGCATTTGTACAGACTTGAACAAAATCGTCTTCTGTTAGCAAGATGGAAAACAATGTCCTCGATCATCCTTTGCCTGGAGTAGGGACTGTTTATATCTCGGGAAATTTTCTCATTAACTGAGTGAATTTGTAACGTTCTCTCTCTCTCTCTCTCTCTCTCTCTCTCTCTCTCTCTCTCTCTCTCTCTCTCT
>JAGKTI010006915.1:3945-24022 GCA_018397915.1 Birgus latro | reverse complement strand
CCCACACACACACACACACACACACACACAAACACACACACACACACACACACACACACACAATCTGGCTGCTCTCATGGGGTCTGCCGTTAACTCAGCTGAGAAATTTGCATAATACGCTTTGCTGTTCCGCCTGGGGTCTTTTTCGGAGCTTTTCTCCCTGGAAGTTCTGCGTCATTGTGTGGTCTGGGCGCCGTGAGTGCTCAGAGGGCTAGTGTGTGTGTGTGTGTATGTGTGTGTGTGTGTGTGGGTGGGTGGGTGGGTGGGTGGGTGTGTAGGAAAAAGATAAGAAAGAAAGGTGAGGGAAGTAGTAAATATAAGAGGCAAGATGACATTTTGAAAGAAAAACTGTTGCCATAAATGAGAAAAGAGAAAAGAGGAAACGAGGGGCGGGGAAAAAGAACTAGCGTGGGAAAGCTTAATAGCTGCTAGAAAACATCAAGTAAATACAAATACACTAGAACACAAACGGACTATCCTTGTCCTTACCCTGCGACCACGAGCTTTGACTGATTATTTTCATGTATCATTGGCTAACCCTGAACCCTTCCACAGCAACTGGTAAATCGGAAAAAACCTGTAAGTTGACCTTTGCCATACGACATTGACCTTTGATATACTGTTCTAAAAATAACAAGTCAAGCCGTTGCCTGACCTTCATCCGTTCCTCCAAAATTGGTTCAATTTTAATCCAAGGATACACACAGGTCGAACTTAGACCATACCTGTGACTTTGACATTCGTATGATTATTCTCAGATTTGATTCACTTCGTTCTTGACTTCCACTCAACCCTTCTGTCAGTTTTGGTTTCATTCGGTTTAAATCCGTTCAGCCTGACCGTGCCATGTGACCTTGATCTTTGACCTACTGTTCTAAGAAAAAAGTACATCAACCCGTAGGCTTACTCTCACTGTCTGAGAAAACTAGGATACTGCAACTCTCTTCCCTACTTACGTAATCACTGGACATATTTATTTAGTTACTTACGTAGATACTGCATAGTGTGGTCACTGGCAGAGTGCGATGGGAAATGTCTGTCAGCATATAAAAACGAGAAAAGAATGCGAGTTAAAAGAGAGAAACAGAGAAAAGGGAAAGAAAACAGCTTCATAAAGAGGAAAAAAAGAGCGAGAGATTTACATAAGAGCCCAGACTTTACGATCCTTTCTGTTTACGGCGAGTGCGGGGTAAGGGTGAGGGTATAAGGTGTCGGGTAAGGTTGTGGTTCGGGGTGATGGTGAGAATCTGGGGTGAGGGTGTGGGTGAGGGTAACGTTATAAGGTACAAAGGAAGTACAGAAAAGAAAATATAAAAGCAACAGCAACAGACCTATTAGTCCTTATGAGCTTGTTTGTTTCACGGAAGACTATATATATGATAATATTATGAACTGAAGATAAAAGCAGTATAGTAAGAAGGTCTCCCCCTCCCAATAATCCCTCCAGCCGACACTGGCAGGAAAAGGTAAGAAGCATCACCATGTAGCGTAGAAAAACTGTCATGAAAATTTCAGACGGAAGACTGCAAAAGAAATAATATATATGTGCTATACTGATTAAATCAGAAAGAAAAAATTAACATTATCTGAAAAGCTGCTCCGGTATTCTCCACGATCTGCAAGAGAGGAAAAAAGCGCTGGTCAGATGAACCCGCCCCGTCCCGACTGCTTTTTTACCCACCCCACCCCCAGAACCCGACCGATTTTCAACTTGTCTTTTTTTGGCTCAAACCTCCGCTTTTGGTGAGAAACATCGAAAATTCAGCGAGAAAGTGCTCACCTGAAGTGAAATACTCGTATATCCTAAACAGGTGAGAGATCCCTCACTTGGCTACCGCTTTCTACAGGTATGACACCGCGCTTCATAAAAGACGCTCCCTATGCGAGGGAAACTTAACCAAAACCACTCAGCCTCGTAGATATTTATTAATTTGGTACGAATTTATATGTAGTACAAGAGTATATTGCTTTTCACACAATAATATAGGCGATATAAGCGTTGTTCCCTCACCAAACACATCAACATATCGCACTTACCTTGACGATGTTACCTCCTCATTACTTCTGTTCATAACTAACTCTGGTGCCATGTAATCATTGTCTTCCAAATCAGGAACCACTTTCACCTTGATTTCGTCGTTGGAGAGACCATGGTGCTACGTGTCTTTACTGGCCCGGTCACTGCTAACAGGTGAGTTCTGAGAAAATGGCACCCCCCGAGGGGGGGGGGGGGTTGCACAGCGTCAGGCAGTGTCGCCACCTGGCTGGGGGTAGAGAAAGGTCTCCAGCATATGCCTACCAAAAATCACCCGCAAATCTTGAAAATGTGCAAACGATGGGCCTTGCAAATGACTGATGTACGATGCACATCGGTGGGTCTCAGCGTAAGAAAAAGTTGTGACATGCATCGTACGTCGGGGGGGACGGGGAGGGTTAATATTTTTTTTCAGTAGACTAGAAACGTTTGCTGATTTTATAACCTTTACTTATAGTGTACTTTTACCGATCAGTTGTTATGTAGTTGTCAACTACCATATTGTCATGTCGTTAAAAATTTTTGTATACCTGAATCAGATCTCCTCTTAATCTGTGTTTTGAAAAGTTAAATAGTTTTAGCTCTTCTTAATCATTCTAATACGTTTTCTTCCTTTGTCTGGGTAACATTTTTTTGTGATTATTCGTTGCACTCTGTCTAATTTCTCCAAACATTTCTTGAAAAAAGGTGACCCAAACTGAATACAGCACTCCAAGTGGGGTAGTACTAAGGAACTGCACAAAGAAGAATGGCGTTGTCTGGTTTTATTTCAAGTGCTTTGCCAAGAAATTCAACTAGTTTAGTTGCTTACTTTACTGCTTCTGTGCAGTGTCGACTTGGTTTCAAACCATTTGTTATTATTATTATTCCTAAATATTTTTCCTTTAGTACTTTCTCCAGTTGAATGTTATTGACATTCCATTTAAACTTTTCATTTTTACTCCCAATATTTGAACCTTTACATTTGTCAGTACTGTATTAAAATCCATTTGGCACTGCTGAGCCCATTTAAATAATTTATCTGGATCTACTTGAATCATTAGCCTATGTTTGGATGTGTCTGCTCGATTATCATTATTTTTATCATCAGCAAATTTGGACATTTGCAAAACAACATTTCATCAATACCGTCATTATAAATTAAGGGCAGAACAGGGCCAGGAACTTAACCCTTTTGTACCCTGCCTGTAACCTTCTTCCAATCTGATTCCTTCCCATTGCTTACGACCCTTTGTTTATGTTCTGTTAGCCAATCTTCATTTCACATTTGTACTGTACATTGCCTCTCATGCCATACATTTAAAGTTTCTCAAGAAGTCATTTATAGTGAACTTCGTAGGACGCTTTCTGAAAATCGAGGAAATTTACATCAGTCAATAGAGCTTCATTGTACATATCAGTTATATAACTGAAAAAAAATCAGGGAGATAAGTGAGACATGATCGATAATTCCAGAATCAATGCTGTGAGTCATTAATAAGTTATTTTGTTGTAAGTACTTAACCATTTTATCTTTAATTATGGGTTCCAACAACTTGCATGCTACAGATGTTATATTAATCGAACAATAATTTCCGGGTCAAAATTTTTTGCACTTTTGAAAATGATGGAGTTACTTTAGCAAGCTTCCAGTATCGATATTATGAATATTGTAGCTAATGGTTTCAATATTTCATTATTCACTTGTTTTAAGATTCATGAAGATATTCTTTCAGCTCTGGGCGTTTTGTTGATGGTTAGTTTATTGATCACAAATAGTAAATCTCTCTCACCAATCAAAATATTACTCATTGCTCAGTTTTCATCTATATGTACGGTAAGGAATTGAACAAGATTATTCTACGGTGAATACTGATACAAAGAATGTAACGAATTTTAGCATTTCGGTTTCATCATTTTTATGTTCTCCATTCGCTGAATCTAGTCGACCTCCTGTACGCTTGGTGCCCATATCTTCTTGTATCTCTTATAACTGATAAGGCGAAGTGCGATTCAAGATTTTTCTTGCTTTGTCGTATTAACTACTTGGAATTTAGGTGAAGGTTGTGACATACTTTTTTGTCCTCCTCAGTATTTGTAGTTATATAATTTTGGTGAGCAAGTTTTTTTTTTGCTGGAGGCCAATTATTGATGTTGCTGTTCCACCATTTTGTCTTAGGCTTTGTCATAAATCTTTTATTACGCATCAGAAAGTTGTCAGAAGAACTTCCCATACGTCAAGGACATCCATTCACTAAATAATCGGTTCCCAGTCACAGCTGTCTCTCATGATTTTATTATAGTCTGATCTCTTGTAGTCTGAATCTTTCTCATAACTTGAATTTACCTTACTGTCACTGAAATTAAGGTTAAATGTGGCCGTATTATGATTACTTGTAATGAGGGTATGGATGTGCTTGACGGTGTGGTATGAGGGTGTAAGTTGTGGGTGTGGGATAAGGATAATGGGCGAGAGTGTGCTTTGAGGATGAAGGCGTGGGTGTGGAAAGAGGATGTGGGGTGGCAGTATACAGCGAGGGTGAGAATATGGGTGAGAGGTAGGGTGTTGGGTGAAAATGTTTGAATATGGAGAAGTGCCTAGTTCCGAGAATCTGACATTGTCATGGCAAAGAGAAGAAAATTGTAGCTGAAAGAATAAAGCCGCATTTTTGTCGTCCAAGCTGGAACTTGGGATTCGAAGCGCGTCTTGGGGAGCTTGGTTCCTGTCCGCAAAAACAGTCCAGGATACGTATAACCGAAAATTTACGTGCCGATCGCAAAGTAAACAGAGGGGTTTGCCGAAGACGATCTTCTGACGAACATGCAACTAACACGTAGCCGTTATTTGAGCTGAACTGTCTCTACATGTCGTTAATATTAGCCACCTGCACCCTAGTTTTATGTACACCGTGCTAATTTCATGATATTTATCATTTACGTGTCCCTACTGGCCATTCTCACTCTCCCCAAGCTGCACCAAGACTGCTCCCGACCACGCTTGGGTGAGATACAAAGACGGTGTTGGTTTCGATGACAAATGCTTGGGCCGGCTTCGTATCACTTTGGCCGACAAAAACGGCGCAGCTTTGTTGCACCGAAGATGGCTCCGAATCCGATCCGTCAGCTTGGACGACAAAAACGCTGCTTAAGAAACCAGACAAAATTAGCATTTCTCCTAATTATTGTTATCATAATAAAAACTAGCGTTGCATTATTCATACCTAAATATTTAATTTTTTCTGACCACAGACTTTTATAATCAGCAGAGAGAATCCTCGCATAATGAAGGTAATGAAAAATTCTGTAACCTCTTCAACACATACTTTTGAGCTTTTAATTTGCATAGTGCATAATGATATTACTAAGCCAAGAGATACCCTACGAAACTGGACGTTGAAAAAGGACGCCGACTTTTACAGTGAAACTTTAACCGTATCTAGGTAACCCGTTTTTTCAACCTCATTAAGTAACCCTGGGTCTTATGTGTCCCCAAAGAAAAAAAGAAAAAAGAAATACCTACGCTTGATTTACTGGAATGTGTTTTAATACATAGATAATTCAAGCCATTTTCATTCATTGAGGTCCTCCAAAAATATCGTTAATAAGATAAAATATATTTTAGAAAAAAAAATGCAGACTGTTGTATAAGCTCATTTTAACTTTAACCCTAGCAGAACTGAAAGCTAATACCCTAACTTACGAGTCAACTGCTGTAAACCAATGCTGGGACTTCCTGTAAACAAAAAGAAACACAGAAAATGAAAGTTAATTGTACACAAGGAATGACATTTGAGGTAACATGTTAGGGAACCTGGGGTTTGACAGACCCAAAAGGCCCTATAAAGCAAAATCAGAGCCAGTTCCAGGAATGGCCTCATCATCCTCATGAAGGACTCCACTAGTCAGGAGGGTAAACGGAAGGACAGATCCCTTGACCTTAAGTTCATGAGTAAAAACATTATTTCCTGGGCCTGGGGTTTTTGAGACCACACGTTATATGTCTAGGGATATACAAGGATTTCAAATGAATGGTTGGAACTTTTACAGTATTTACTGAACAGACTTAATGTATTACATGGAAAGCAACAATGTACTGTCTGTGCCTATCACTTAGATCTCAGAAAGTTCCCAATGATGAACAGTATCATCTGAAGTTATCGAATGTAAAATAGATAAATTCTTGGGTTGGTTTTACTTATTCACTGTTGTTTGTCCTCCAAGAGAAATAACATAAGCTAACACAACATGATTTTATTCAACTAAGAAAAATCCAAGAAGTCAAACAATTATGAATTACAGAAAGGAATATCCAGAATTTAGAAAGTTTGGGGGCAGGTCTGGCTAGTTAGTTAAATAGTTAATAAGAAAGTTATCTAGTTACTTATTTCAGACGTATGCAACTGACCGCTCAGGACTAACAACCAGATAATTAACCCAGACTAAAGGCTGGAGTAGGGGAGGTTCAGCAATGGGCAGTTGTACTCGCGTTGTTATTTACAACTCTGCTGAGCTTCTGCATATAATTAGTGAATATCCTTAGCAATCGTCTGTATATCTGTATCTGTCTGTGTGCTTGTATTTATCTACCTGTCTATCAATCTGTCTGTCTGTCTGTCTCTCTGTCTTTCTCTATTTATTTATATTAGGGTGGGTCTTGGTAGGCTGTTTGGTTGGGCTTACTTATTTTTTAACGTATTCTGATATGATAAATAAAATAAACACATGTTTACAGGTAAAAAAATAAGTTTTTTTTGGGGGGGTCATATGGACTCCTAATATAATAATAAAATAATAATAATAATAATAATAAATAATAATAATAATAATAATAATAATAATAATAATAATAATAATAATAAACAATAATAAATAAAATAAAATATTTAAGACCACTTGTTCGTGTCTGCGATCTGCTAACTATTCAGGTGTATTTACCATTGTAAAATTAGCATAGAAAATTATAATAGGGTAATAAGTAAATTTTAAGGTATAAAGATTTTGTATAATGCCAATCAATAATAATTATGGCAGGATATTTTCTTTAATATGCGTTTCAGTGCGAGAAGTAAGGTTGACAGAGTTCTTAAGAAAATTATGCTTGTGATCACTGGCAACACCAGTTTGTGAACGTTCCTGTAACGCACTTGGTACAACAGTTGTTCACAAACCATGGAACAAGCAACAAGGGCTCAAAAAGTTGCAAAATTCCTCAAGTTGTATGACTCGTTGGGAAGTGGTTCAGAGCTATGCCATTCAGAGTTACCCACATTGAGACAGTGCTTGAGATATGAACTGCTATTACGTGAAAGATCATTGGAAGATTTGACAATAAGAGAAATGTGTAGACTTGTTTTATCTGAGGTGAAAACTATTTGGAATGCAGCAAATACCAGAATACCTTTGGTTAGTGAAAAGTATTCTTTAGATAAACCGGTAATTACAATGCCAAAGTTTGTTCCATAGAGACTGCAAAGTCTGCATTAGTCTCTCAGTTCAATGACAGACTGGATAAACTGTTTGACCTTTGCAAGTGCAAATGTAAAATTTATGAATGTGCCGAGCAGTCCTGTGACGGCTGTGAATATCAAGCTCATGTGATTTGTACCTGTCCAAGAAATGAGAAGATTCCCCTAATGGAGTTAAAATTCATGAAATCCCAAAGAAAAATAGTTGGGGATAAAAGCGATATGCAGATAGGTTCTTTGGACGCCCCTGAATCAAGAAGACAGACCAGATTGCTGTAAAGAAAAGGGAATCTAATCCCAAGAGAGCTAGGAGCAACAGTGATGAAGTTTTGCTTGAGATAGATCAGGACAGTTCAGAAGAAATGAACTTCCGGGATGAACATGACATAACAAGAATAATCCAGATGTTATGTCTGACAGACCAAGTTCATGTTACTATTTAGATGTTTCAAGATTAAGTTCAGCTACAGTGAGGTACAGTGTTCCAAACAGAGTAGCAGCAGCCATCAGTACTGCAACCCTTGCTACTGCCAGAGATGCTGGATTGCTCGTGGAAGAGTGTGATACTGTAATTGATCAGAACAAAATAAGAAGATCCAAAACTAACGTAATGAGAGACTAACGAGAGGTTGAAAAATTGAAGTTGGAAGAATTGAATATTCAGGGAATTCTGTTTGATGGAAAGAAGGTTTCTGACAAAGTTCATGAAGGAAGGTGAGGATGGTAAACTCCATCCATCTGAGAAGAAGGAAGATGACTACTCAGTATGTTCACAGCCAGGGGGCAATATCTGTTCCATTTTACAGTTGATCCCAAGGAGAGAACAGAAACTGCAGCAGAACAAATAGCTGTTTTGCAATATGAATGGATTGTGGACCATTTCTTGGAGGAATATTTACTTGCTATAGGAGGTGACTCCACCAATGTAAATACTGGATGGAAGGGAGGCACCATACACTTTCTTGAAAAGAAACTACGAAGGAAAATTATTTGGCTCATATACACACAAAAGAATTGCCCCTGAAACATCTGATGATTGACCTAGATGGCAAAATCATTTCAGACAACAAGTTCTCGGGTCCAGTTGGAAAGCTCTTGAGTAAAGTTACCTCCCTCAAAGTCAACGATGAGATACCAAAATTGGATGTTGAAATAGACCTGATTGAACTGGATTCAGAAATTGTAAAATCTCTTTCACATGACCAGAAGTACCTCTATGAGATTACAAGTGCAATCAAATCTAGAACCTTTCCTAATTACCTGAAAGAGAGGAGATTGGACCACACAGTCATGCAAGATGGCTTAACCTAGCTAACAGAGTGTGTAGGGCCTGGTGCTCAGAACACAATCTCCCCCAAGATTTTGCACGGAATCTCAGACTTGTGGTTGTGTTCACTGTGGATGTGTATTCACCTTTTTGGTTTGAGGTTAAGGTAAAACACAGCTGGATTGAAGGCCCTTATCACATCTTGAAGCAACTGCAACTTGATCACAAACAGATGCAGGAAGTGCAAAGTATTGTGATGCCCTACATGCAGTCATCAGCTTGGAATGTTCACAGTGAAAACGTTCTTGAAACATTGTTATGCAGTTCTGATCCTGGAGACCGAGAATTTGCAGTGGATACAGTTTTGAAACGCCGTGGTGACTCTGAATTTGGAGACACAAGTGTGAGGTCTAGAAAGAATCAAGAGGTGAATACAACTGCAGTCACACTTGTTGATCTTATTGACTGGTCCAGTGATGTTCCTGAGCCTCTACTCACCTATTCCTTGTCAAGAAGGGAACTTTCTAACCTGACGGTTGGCCCTATGAAGGTTCCAGAGTTTCCTGTTCACGGCCAATCTATTGAACGATGTGTTCAAGAAGTCACCAAAGCATCTGCAACAGTCTATGGAGAAGAGAGAAGAGATGGTTTCATCAGAGCTACCCTTGCTCACAGGAATGTCTTACTTGTCAGTGATTCTAAGCAAGATTTGATTATGATGACTGAATTTTTTTTTTTTATTACTTGATGCTATAACTGTAAGAGAAGATTTGCTTTATGTGAGCTATAATAAAAAAAAAAAATTGCATAAAAAGTTCATTTTGGGCTAAATTTCCATGTTTCAACTGTCTAGCAGGGGTTTCCAGGGTCCGGAAATCATTTTATAGCACTTAGAGGGTGAGTAAGACAGTTCAATGAAAGATATTTAATAACGCAAAATTCCAGTATTCGACGATTTTTGTTCAAAAATTAAAATGAAGTCAACTATAATGCTCACAGGGAAGATTCTGATGAATTCTGTATTGCATAATACGTTTAAAAAGTGCCTTGCAACAAATTCTGTATAAGTATGACCCACCCTAATATCTATCTATCTATCTATCTATCTATCTATCTATGTATCTATCTATATCTATATATATATATATATATATACACAGTATATATATATGCATGAAAGAAGGAACCAAAGGCCAGGAACCGGCAAATTTTTTGCTCAAAGAAAAAAACAAAAACAAGAAAACAGAGACAAATTCAAGATCTGTTCATTTTGCTATGCGTGGACACACTGCGTTTAAAAGAGTGGAGATCGTTGGCAGTAGGAAATACAGACAGATGTTGACTCTTCCAGAGTTAACTTGTTGCATATATGAAGGACTGGGAGTAAAAGTTTACTCTTGCGTTAGACAGTTGGGCAGAAAAGGGATGAAAGTTTGTTGCCTGACGGGTGCTACCCGCCCGCCGTAGTGGTGGAAGGATGCAGGCAAACAGTTCAGAGGTTCAGTGACCACCGAAGTAGCGATAAAAAACCCGTGTATAAAGTCAATAACTATGTAGGGGTAAAGAAGGCATAGAGTCCTCTTAGCACACCTAATCTCTTGGAAGCAGATTTTACAAGAGAGGTAATATGATATTTCCAAGATAAATCCCGAAAGAATGAAACCCCAAGAATGCCTAAAGATGATACAGGAGTGAGTTGGATAATGTTAAAACTTTGGGGGTACTCCTGCGGAAGATTTTGTCAGGTTGATAGATGTGTGAACTGGGTTTCTAATGCATAAAAAACAAGATTTGTTTTATCCCAATCAGAGATATGTGCCATAGTCTCATCCCTTGTTTGTTGAAGTAAATGCTGAGATGGATGCTACGGGAAGAGCATGGAAAGGTGAAGGGTGGAGTCATCAGCATATGAGTTGATAGGGTTAGACGAACAGATCAGAAGGTCATTGATGAATAATAGGACGAGAGTTGCTGATAGGACAGAGCCCTGAGAAGCATCATCATTAGAAGAACGGTGGCCGTCTACAACAGGAGCTATAGAACGACCAGAAAGGAAGCTAGAGACGAAGGCACAGATAGAAGGATAGAAACCGTAAGAGGGCAGTTAGGAATCAAAGATTTATGCCGGACTCGATCGGAAGCCTTTGAGATGTCAAGTGCAGTGCCAAAGCGTTCACCAAAGTCCCGAAAGGAGGACGACCTGGAGTCTAAGTATAGGTGAGAAGATCGCCAGTGGAGAGTCCCTGGCGAAACCTATATTGACGATCAGAATGACTGTTGCTACGGATAAGATGTTTTTTTTTTTTAAGAATAGGCTAGAAAACTTTTGAAACACGGGTTATTAAAGCAATTAGGCGATAGTTAGTGGGCTGGGAATGGTTACCCTTCTTTGGGAGAGGCTGAATGAGAGGAAACTTCCAGTGAGAAAGAGAGGTTGTCAGGCAAAAGTCAAAGAGTTTATTTGGCAGGGTGTAACCACAGAAGCATAGCTCTTGAGGACAACAGGAGGGACCTCATCAGACTCATATACCTTGTTAGTATTGAGGACAGTGATGGCAGAAAGAAAATCAGTTGAACAAATTATAATGGTAGCCATGAGTAAGTCAGAGGGAGGAAGTGATGGTAGAACAGCACCGGAATCGTCTCAGGTGGAACTGGAGGGGAACGTCTGGGCGAAAAGTTCCGCTTTATCAGAAGAAGAAATAGCTACAGAGTCATCAGACTGGAGAAGAGGAGAGAAGGATGGTGAGGTAAAGTTGTTAGAAAGGTTTTTAGCAAGGTACCAGAAGGAGCGAGAAGAATTCGAATTGGAGCGTTCAGAGCATTTAGTACGAATGCAATTATTTTTAGCAGAGCGAGGAGCAGACTTAGCAAGATTCCGGGCAGAAACATAAAAGAGACAAAAATCAGGGGTGGGTTGGCTCCGGTACCTTTTGTAGGCCCTCTCCTTGTGGGGACAGCATTAGAAAAACCGTGACTAAGCCATTTTATTTTTTGCATTAGTCACAATATTAATCACAAAAACCGAGACAGACAGACAGACAGACAGGCGGACAAACAGACAGACAGACAGACAGAGACAGGCAGACAGACAGACAGCGACAGGCAAACAGACAGATAGAATTTGGCATTGGATGTTGAGTCACAAGTGGTGGAGCCATCTGGATGAAACGGCCTGTGATGATTGGGTCAGTGCAAGGCCAAGCTGGCTTTAAAGTATGAAGTGAAAGGAAGGTGAGATGAAGAGGTGAGGGAGGGAAAGGAAGAGAGAGAATTTGGAGATGCTAGGGAGGGAAGCAAACAGAGGAAGGAATGTTGGAGAAGTAGGGGAGGGAGGGAGGAGGGGGCGAGGAAGTTGAAGATGTGAGGAAGGCACCGTGGGAGTGATGGGAGAATGTTGGAGAAGCAAGGGAATTAGGGAGAGAGAAATGGAAGAGAATGGGAGAGGCTGGGAATTGAAAGAGAGAAGGATAGAACTTGGAGAGGCAGGAGTGAGGGATTGTAAAAAGTAGCACAGGCGAGTGAGGGGGACAGGGATGAACCAAAGTGTAACTGAAGGTGAGGGTAAAACAAGACTGGAGTGGATGTGTTGAGCTCAGGTGACAAGGACGAGGGAGGGAGTGACAGGGAAGGGCAAAGGGGTGTCAAGAGCAAGGGAGAGAGAAGTGAAAGTGGTAGTGACAGGACGCGTGACAGGGAAGGGAGAGGGGAGAGAGTGGCCGCAGGGGAGAGAAGGGAAGGTGGCAGGGACAGGAGGGGTGACAGTGGAGGGCGAGAGAGCTGCTGAGACGAGGAAGAGAGAGAGAGAGAGAGAAGCTGGTGATACTGTAGAGATTGTAATACACAGCACATAACATTTTTGCCCATAATTCGAAGGGTTGTTTACTGGGGAAGTGCAATGCTTTCGATCGCACTTTATACCTCTTTCGAAGCTGCTTTTTCTCCCAGTTTCAAAAGTTTTGCAAAAACCTATATAATTCTTCCAGAACATGTTACGGCATTGATACCAAGGCGCTGTACGTAAGAGAGACCACACAAAAAATGTCAGAAATGTTTACCCTAGAAAAAGAATATCTGCTTTGTAAGTTCAGTTATCTGCACTACATGTGTGAGAAAATGATAGACAAGAATAAGATCCTCACGTACACATCAGTCTATCCTACATTTTATTCGGCAGGAAAGATCTCATCGGTTTTTTGAAGAATAAACATCAGGATTTTTATTTCCAAGAGATTAAAGCGAAAGAGCTATATAATCTATACCTAATCTATGACCTCTGGAAAAAAAATACAGACAACAGCCGTCATTTGTTTGAAGCTGAACTTGAAAAAAATAATAGTACACAGTTTTCAAAGGTAAGTATGACATTTTATGAGGATTATGATAAGCTGGTGGTACAAGGTCGAAGATTTTTGAATGATTAAATGTAGAGGAAAAGGAATAGGTACAAAAGAGCCTTCAGCCAAGTTTTAAGAAGTAGGGTATACATACTGTAGCTAAGGGAGGAGTACTATAGCTCCTCGTGCAAGGGCTTGATGCCGTTTCTGTCCTAAGCACACTTTGCCACATTTAAATCTGCGACAGCATCAATGTAAAACGGAGACCTAGCTGTACTTTCTGACGTTCATGCATAACAGCTACTCGGTGTTTTCATACTGCCGCCACCATCATCAGTTTTGCCAATAGCTTCAGTTGCCAGACTTCGGCCATACTCTGATATTTCCCCACGTTCAGATATGGTTAGTTATATCATTTGGGGTGTCTTCGTGGTCTAGCATTCACCCTTATGAGAGACAAGAGATCTCAGAGTGAAGATTTTGGCTACAGCTATCAAAACAACTCTTGCTATGAGCTGGTGGTGGGTGTAAGCTAGCCTGGCGGGATAATTCCACTTTGTGAACTAAATTAATGTGCTAATTAAGTGCTAATTTTTCTCTTCCTGGCATCATCGCGTTACTATATACAGCCCTGCTAATGTATGTTAACCTGCCCTAGTCCTAACATACTAGCAAAACCATTTCTGGACTGACTAGCCTTGACTCTCCCCGGAATTAACAAATGCTGAATGTACTATATTTAAGAAATTCGCGCCTTTGTGACGGTGTGGGTGTAAGATGACCTGGTGAAAGTGTGGATGTGAGATGGCTTGGTGAGAGTGTGGGTATGAGATGGCTTGGTGAGAGTGTGGGTGTAAGATGGCTTGGTGAGAGTGTGGGTGTGAGATGGCTTGCTGAGAGTGTGGGTGTAAGATGGCTTGGTGAGAGTGTGGGTATGAGATGGCTTGGTGAGAGTGTGGGTGTAAGATGGTCTGGTGAGACAGTGGGTGTGGGATGACCTGTTGAGTGTGGATGTAAGTCGGCCTGGTGAGAGTGTGAGTGTGGGATGCAAGAAAAAAAAATAAGACAAACGAATCCAGAAATTATTAAAAAGTACTGAATTCACTGTATTTTCCGTGGCTACTCTGACAATTATGAAGGTGTGCTCTAAGTAGGCTACTACATCTCTTTACGTAGCTTCTCTGACACAGTTATGAAGGTATTATCTAAGTACTACATCTCATATAATGACTCAGAATTTTGCATATTGGCTTAATAATATTGTTAAATCTATTAAAACTTGTGTGAATGACATGCGATAGGCATGAAGTTGTAATGCTGAGTGCGAGAGAAGTAGAAACAGGGCATGTCATAAGATGTAGGTATGAACTACGCAAAATGGGTGGGATACGAAAGAGTAATATTATGTGAATGATTTAGAAGCAGAAAGCAGACGATCTGGGGGTGGAAGAGGGTATAGTCAATTGCAGAAAGAATAGATCTGACTAGTTCCATTCACGGACTAAAAACGGATGTTAAGAATCTGATTGTCCCAGGGGATGGCTTGATACAATGAATACAATGATGATTATTAAGAGATATTGATACATAAAGATACTACAGTAAATGGTGAATAATAAACTGTTTGGATGGAGTAGGTAAAAAAAATACACTTGACGAAGATTGCATGCTTCTGTCCGATGGCATCTCTTGTAATACTGCAGCCTACAGCGATCTTGTTCTCATTAAATTAAGGTGAGACGTATGGTAATGATGGGGCAAATAAAGACTATATCTAACCTCTTCAATCTGATAAGTTTATTAGAATCTTGGGTAAAAATTTCTGTAACTTACAAAAAAAAAAAAGTCATCGTGAAAGACCTAACTTAATACTCGTACTTCAAAACTGTTCAGACGACGTGAGCTCTCGTGTGGGTGGTATAGCCTCTGGTGAAGCTCGGGGGAAAAAAAAAATATATATATATAGCAAAAAATTTTTACACACAGTCATGCATAGAGAGATAATGACACCAAAAACATTAACTCCAGAAAAAAGTAGCACTTGATAAAATGGTACAATTGTGTCACTTAAAAAAAAATAAAAAATAAAAAATCCAGACAATATCACATTTGCACTCCAGTCATTATTACGTTTACACTCCAGCAGTTCCTGACAACTGTCATGAGTACTTCCTCTACTTACTTGCCTGCATACCCCTACCTTCCTTCTCTCCTCCTCACTGAACAAAAAAGTATTGCACATGAGGAGCAGGGGTTCGATGATATTCGAAACGATCAATTGAAGTCGTACTGAACCAAAAAAACGTGTAATTTCGTGGGAATTTACATATAATAGTTACACCTCCTTTGGATAAGCTAGCAAATCGACGTATTGTATCCTACAGAAGTAGAAGATACTGACAGGATTTATGCAATGCCCAGCATCCATGGTTCCATGCTGTTTCGGCCTGGATGTGCTCCAAAAGTTTTCTGATCGAGGTTAACATGGACTGAATACTTGGCTGTTAGTTTAACTACTCTCCTGGAGTGGGAGGTGACAGAAGTCATCATCCAGTTAGTTGATGTGGTGTTACCTACGTCTTTCTTCCTCGTCTCATTCTTTGTGTCTGCTCTCCTTTCCACTCAAGTGCGACATCCAACAAGGAACGAAAACCTCCATACTTCTCGCGTCTCGCTGTGACGAGGCGCTGTCGGCTATAAGGGGACACGGCTTACTGCACAGGACTCCCCTTCAGGGGCAGTTACTTGCCTGCGGTTGATGAGTCTGCTCGGCCAGACAGCCTGGAGCTGATCAACAACAACATCGATTTTCCTGTTTTCCTTTTCTTGTTTTTGGAATCTGCTCGTGCTATTTTAGCATATGATACTGAGTGGGATAGTGATGATAATGGTGCAATTTTGCAATGTTCTGGCCGTCATGTTGAGAGAGGCAGAACAAATGCCTCATATTAGCAGTAAAACCCATATCATTTGATAAGTACGGTAGTCCAAAGCTGAGAGAGCTGATAGAGAAAATAACAATTTATGGGTTACTCTGACTCACTGCTTGCTAAATAAAGTCGTGCTGTTGTTAACTGGTGTAGAATACTATGAATGTCCTGAATATGAAAGGGTTAAAGGGTCATTATTCCTAAAACTTAAATCCATGAAGGGGAAGGTAAGCCCCTGACAATGAAGGGACGTAATTGGAACGTATATGGCTGTTGGGGTCAATCAGTAGGCATCACATAATATGAGTACAAATCAGCTGCCATATACAAAGACCAGATACGTTCTAGGTTCATCATGCAATACACAGGGCAAATCAGACCAAATCCATTCTATGCTCATCACACAATAAAACGAGGCAATACAGAAACCGTGTACAAAGACCAAACACATTCTTTTCTATCATATAACACGCAGGGCAAATCAGCAAACATATACAAAGGCCTTACACTTTCTATGTTATCATACAACACACGTGGCAAATTAGCAAACATGAGCAAAGGTCTGATACGTTCTGTGCTATCATAGAATACACAGGGAAAATCAGCAACCGTGTACAAAGACCAGTCATGTTTTATGCCAGTCCTCTTCTTCAAGAATTTTCCAAAGCTTGCCTTCCCTCCGTGACTTAACTTTCATTTCCTACAATATGCTGACGTCTTGTTATTTCTTTACATCCACGAACAATTTCATTAATCTGATAGTAAAATTTTCAGGCGGCAAGAGGTGAATATAGCCCAGATCATTTCCTTCTCTACTAAGCCTTTCTTCTAAATTAAATTCACCCGTGTGGTAACAGTGAGATTAAAATAAATTACGTCCACAAGTTGGGGAGTCAAGCCCACGGCTGAATATTCATATAAGTAGAGTTTCAGGAAAGGAGAGTCAGATGCACAAGGTAGAAGCTATTTCATCAAAGAGACTCTCTTCCCTACCAGCTGCTTCATTCCCATCTGATTAATACTCTCTCTCTCTCTCATCCTACCGTATCACAATTGCTCCACGTCCCTCTACCCTCACGAAGCTCCAGGCAGAGGCAGTGTGCGCTTAAGATCTGGTTTGTGTAGTACTCTGCTAAGGAGCGACTTTATTGTGTTCCTAGTAAATACAGGAAGCCTTTTGGTGTCCCACCCTCTCGAAAACCTAGTCCGGGTGGAGTTCTACTACTGTGCACTTTTTAAGGCGTTCCTGGATGCTTCTGATTATCAGCAACACTTTCTATTAGAAAAGCTTCCTCCCCCTTCTCCTCAGTCAGTCATCATCATCATCATCAGCATCATCATATGCCCAGAGAAGTACCATGCATCGCTCGTTGTGTGGAGTGGGGGAATAAAACGTTGACTTATTTTCAAACTGGGAACATTTATGAGATAATTTTAAAGAATCCAGTGTTCTGTAGGAGGGGCTGTCAGATGCCTTTCTTTCTTTTGACCACAGTCACCTATTGATCCTAATGACTGCGTAATATTGGTGCACACACACAAAAAAAGTACAACGTCGGTCAGGAGTCGGCCAAGTTGTGCAAAATCGGTTTTGTTAAAAAAATAAATAACAACACCCTACTGGTAGAACTATTTCCAGTTGATGCCAAACTTTACACTTTCCGGTAAAGAGAGTGAAATTGTACACTTAGTAAGACTAAAGAGCTTACTTCTCTTCTTTGTTACTCGGAAGTGATCCAGAGATTGGAATGTTAATTAGTGTTGTTTCTCTAGTGACGGAATAACTATTTTAGGAACTGGGGTGTTAAAGGAAGGGAACAGCAAGAGGGAGGGAAGAGAAGGGAAAGATTAGTAAGAAAGAAATTAGAATGTGCAGGAAAGAGGGGGGAATCGTCAGCAATATGGAAAGGAAGGAGGACAAAATCGGCAGTACGGAGGGAAGAAGATGGAATGAGACAGAGAAGAGGAGAGAAAGGAATATTGACGAGAGGGGAAAGACGCAGGGGATGAAGAGAGGAGGTGGGAGTTTATCAAGAACAGGTAGGTACGAAGACTGAATGAATCGGAAATAGGAAGTGATGAAGTGGGTAAGAAAGGAAGCAGGAGAAGGAGAGAGAAGGATGTGTGAAACGGGCGAGCAAGGGAAGGACTGTCGGTAGATGGCGTTCATACTCGAGCAGGGCAGCAGGGTTCACTGATTCAATAGCCTGTTAATTAGGGTCTATCCCCAGGAGCAGTCCCTTGCTGGTGGGGGTGGCATCTAAGACAACACTATGATGCATGGTGATAGTTTTTTTTTACATCGGCACAGTGGTAGACCTCCGCTTAGACCAGATAATAGATGGTAAGATTCCCACCCCTCACGAAGGGTGGATCCTGGGGGGTCAGTTCCAGTTTTTAAGTAGGAACACAAATTTCTTCACAGCAGCTGACTTTCATCCATAAGAGGTTTTAGGAAAGACTGGTCCTCCGAAAACTGACATTCTCCGGGAGGTTGGCTGTCGAGGTCCTAATCTACGTCAGTGTGCAATGAAATATATCTGTAATAGGAAATTAAAGTTGCATAGTTATATACCTCTATCTAAACCAAGTTTTAGTTAGGGTGGGACTTCTCCTTCCAGCTCAGGCGGTGCCATAGCCAGAGTGAACATCATAATATTTTACCTAGGAACAAAAAGCTTCACATACCGGGAAACACCCACCCTGATCAGATTTAAAGCACCGTGGAACCCTAAGGGTCACCTACTACTGAAGGACAGCCCTTAGTGGTATGTATTGTCATTGCCATAGATTCTTTCCCTAGAAAAATGAGGGAATATGGTAGACTTCCACCCTAATAAGGCTTTAGGCATGATGGGTTTCCTCCAACTCCGTGCAAGGGCTACCCCTGGGGAAGCCAATACCAGTATGCATAGCCATTGCGTTTTATCTATGATGCAAAAATCTTTAACACTAAATTTTAACTTAGATGAACGCCTAGTGTCAGGTCGCATTTTTGCCTTCTGTATTATGGTTCAGCACCACCGCCTTCAGCCAGGTAGCCCTAGTGGGATAGGTTAACGCTGGGCTAGGTTGTGTCAAGTTCAATGAACAGGTAATTTTGCCTGAGAAACAGACCGAGAAAATCCTATGAGTAGTTTTGCAACGATGGGGCAAGCATCGTGCCTGGATGACATTCCCGGTTGTGGCGCTGAACTGTAATACAGAAGAGAAACATGCTGGCCACTTCTTCTTTCTCAGTAAATATTATTTTTTTCTTTCCCCTGAGAATACTGCAAGGGTTGGGGGGGGGGTATGGAAAGTGTCATTTGCCTTGTTAGCACTAACTAAGGCGTTACTTGGAACGCTCTGTGCCTCTAGGTTTCAAACTGTCTTCTGCTGTGGAGTGGGATTGCACAATTTCGCTGTGCTCGTTTTTGTGACAACTGTGGAATTGCCGGTACGATCATGTTTGTATACGCAGCAGTTTTTTTTTTCTTGTTTCTGGACGTAGTGGGAGGTTGCTGAATTAACACTAGTGTCAGACTCTGGAGAATGAGAGTGCGTACTTGTGAACTGTTACATATTAAAAGAGTTTTAGTCCAGTTCCATATGAAAAAAAAAAAAAATCCACTGATAATAATAACACTCTTTACATTCAGCTCATCAATGTGAGATGAATCTTGGGTCAGTCTGCCACCTGCTTTGGAGAAGTTTGAGAGAGTCTTACTGATGCTTTCAAAGCATATGTATTGCGTACCCATGAATAACGGGCGACCTGCCAGTAATATTAACCCCAGTTAGTGGAACAATAAAAATGAGAACCGTCTGTCAACAACGGACCCTCCTCATCATATATATACAGCAGCGTGTTGCTAAACTAGGGTCCTGAAGACGAAGTAGCACATGATCCATGTCCAGCGAACTCTTAGTTATTAGGTAATCCTTTAGCATATAAAGGAAAAACGATCTTTTTCTTTTTCTTTCTCTCTCTCTCTCTCTCTCTCTCTCTCTCTCTCTCTCTCTCTCTCTCTCTCTCTCTCTCTCTCTCTCTCTCTCTCTCTATCTATTTTTTTTTCTTCTTA
>JAGKTI010006914.1:17723-38864 GCA_018397915.1 Birgus latro | reverse complement strand
CAGAATTCAACCCTTGTCATGTGTTTCTTCACACATGTCATACATCTAATTATATCTTTTGTCTACTGATTTCTCACATTCTATACTGAACTTCCTCATATGGGTACTGACAAGGAGCCTACATGCAGTGGTGCTACGCATCCTAGGTGGAGCTGCTGTGGCATAAATTTGGGAGTCACACCTTCCCTTATTTCCCTGCATCTCACCATCGGAAAGACCCTGGTGAGGCATCATTTACCACATGGGGGTAGTGGATCCCTATATGGCATATCTGTACATACCATTACTGTGCCTCTAGGTCCAATCCTGGTGAGGTACTGTTTACCTCAATCAGTACTGGTTCTCTACATGGTGTACATACTGTACTATACTGTACCCATAGGTCCAACTCTGGCAAGGTCCTGTCTACTGCAAGGGGCCATAAGTTTCCTATTTGGTGTTATGTGGCATCAATCTGGGAGCCAAACCTCCTATTATTTCAATGCATCTCATCATGGAAAGGACCCCTGGTGGGGCATCATCTACTACACAGGGGTGATGGATCCCTATATGGCATATCTGTACATAGGGTACTGTATGCAGAATGACAGTTTGCAATATACCACCAAGTCCATTAAACACCTCTAAAAGCGGGGCCTCAGTGCCGCAGCATCACCCTAGGTGATGTTTTCTTTCAGCTTCCCACACCCCAACCCGTTGCAGTGGGGGGTGACGGTGAATTTAAGTTAATGTAGCCACAATGGTTGACAAATATATGCAGAATGACAGTTGGCAATATACCATCAGGTCCATTAAACACCTAAAAGAGCAAGGCCTTGGTGCCTCAAGGTGCTGTCTACTGATAGGCAGTGTGAGTTATCTATTTTGGTTTAAGTTCTGTGCTGTACCTGTAGGATAGTCCTACAGAAGCAGTTGCTTACCAGTTACAGGGCTTTAGCAATTAAGCAGTGAAAATGAGGACAAAATTAGTATAAAAAGCAGAAAACTGGAAAGCCTTTGTAACAACACTTGGCCACTCCAGACCCCTCTCAGCTCACAAAACATTTAACAGAATAATTGCCAAATAAGAAACAGGAACCTCCAAGACCCACACTGCCATCATCTCCTATACCCAACATATCACTTCCTGAAAAGAACAAACACTCATACTCAAGCACCACTATGCAATCATGTGTCACCTTAAACAATCCTGCACAGGGTCTCAGAAACAGCCTTCTCTGAATAGGCAGTCCTTTCCACTTGATCACATTGTAACCCCTTTCACTCTGGAACAGACACATTGCATTTTCAAGAAAACAAAGAACTCTACAAGCACTGGGCTGGATGGCATCAGGAATCTACACCTGAAACATTTAGGTTCAAATGGCATCCAGGCCCTCAAAACTATCAGCAAATACTTATATGCACACTGTAGCATTTCCTATCTATCTATATACCTAGGATGCTTCCCCCAAGAAAAGGGAGGTAGCCAAGACAGGTCAACACACTACCAATTTACTCATCCACTCATACACATTCATTCCCATCTTAGCCCCAAAGGGGAGAAGGGACAGATCCTCACAGCACCACACCGCACGAGGGTCAACTACGCAGTGTCAGTGACATCCGCAGCAGGGCCCAACAGCAAAGCTGGTGTACCCCTGCCACATCATAATGGAACCAGCCCCTTACCCGCACCTGACCTGATCAGCTGATCAGACAAAATGCAGGAGAATATCCCCTCAGGGCTGTGTCATCATTTATTCATTCACAATTTCCCTCCATTTATTTCTATCATGCACAGCCAAATGTCATTTAAGTCAAACAATGACCCAATACTCCCTTCTTTGTACAGACCTATAACACTATTCTGCATACTATACAAGTCAACTGAACACCTAATTCTTAAAGCCACACCTCATATTCCCCTTACTCCCCTACACCATGGCTTTAGAGAATAACACCCCAAACACCCTAACTAACCAGCCCATACAACCACTTGCACAACATACAATTCTTATAACAAGACATAATTACTCAATCACCAAAAAATCCAACACAAACATGGAAAACAACACCAAACACTGGCTTGCCAACAACTTGTAGAGAAGAACATTTTCCAACCCAGGCCTCAGCTCTTTCACCCACACTTTTCAACCTAGGCATGCATGACACTCCTACACTTCAACTGCCCACAAACACAGCCTTGTATGCACATGACAATACCATAATAATACATCACAGACACAGCCTGTACATTGCAGCAAGACAACAGACTGACAACCACTCCAGCAGCTACATCCACCACTACACTCATCACCAGCTGTGGTCATGAGCACAGGTACACCCCTATCATCACACTTAATGTCCTCATGCCACACACATCCTTCACTAAGATCCTTGGAGTGAAATATGACACTGGACCCACCTTTTAGGGCCACATGCAAGACATCAAAAGACAGCTCACCCCCAGCCTTAACACACTCAGGGCAATGACAGAGACAAACTTCAAGGAACAAAAAAGAAACATTCTCTCAACCTACAAACAAAATTTTAGATCAGTGATGTCCTATGCCACCTTGGCACAGGCACCCATCCTATCTAACACCAACTACAACACCTTCCAGATCATACAAAACAATGTTCTGTGCAACATCTCTGGCTAAACCAAAACCACTCCCACAGCTCACTTACATTTTGACAGTGGTAGGTGGTGGCAACCAACATCCTTTCTCTTGATGTAGTACTGCCTATTCTTCCTTTACCTTTATAATCTTTTTTTCTCTGTCTGCCCTCCTCTCTTCCTATTTCTCCTATCCTTTCCGTCCCTTTTTCCCCCCCTCTCTTCTTTTCACTCCAGATGGCTTTACACTGAGTAAAAAGCCTAATGGTTCCCTGTAACCCAGGAAACCATTCACAATGCTGCATGCTAACCATATAATCCAATAATGGGGTGATGTGAAGGCTGCTATTATTTTTCCCCTGCTAGCTGGGTGGAAACAAATTTGGGATCCATCTGGGAATCATACCTCCACACTCTTCCCCACACCTCACCGTGGCAAGGAGCTGTCGACCGCATGGGAACATCAGTTCACTGCACGGGATGGCCCTGCAAGAGTGATTGCTTGCCTATGATTGATGAGTCTGCTCAGCCAGAAAGACTAGGGTTACTCAAAAACAACATACACTTTGAAACTAAAATCCTCTCTATTAGAGGATATCTTGACATGAAGGCGCACAATTCCACGTGGTAACCTGTGCTGACATACAACACCCACGTCATTACATGACGGAACCACACAGCACTGCTTGACTCATTAACCAATTACCACAAAAACATTACCAAACCTTGTTTAACAACATCCCACCTCCAGAAATTACAACACTAGCAATTAAGAAACAACATACTCACTTCACAAGGAGGGCAAAACTAACCTTGATCAGAACACTGTACAAGCCTTCGTCTCAATATCTACCCATCAGAGGCATCCTTATATAGATCTGGATCAGTTCACCTAGCTAGGCACAGATCAGGACATCATCCAGCCCTCCTCAGTTACTAGCTTAGATTTGTGTTGGGTAGAACTATAGATGACATGTGCACCTCTTGTAGAACAGGCCCACACAACATAACCCACATTATGAAGAACTACACAAGTGCAGGCACAACATCAACAGTGTATGGAACATATAGGACAGCCTCGTAGGGGCAGTTGCTTACCTGTGGTTAACTGGTCTGCTTGGCCAGGCATAAATGGGGCTGAGCAACAACAACAACTGATAACTTCCACCACTTCAGGTCTCCTCCAATCATCAGCCCATCACACAGAGACACCACCAAGGTCTTGCGTGGGGCATATGGAGAGGTGGTATAGTGTGAAGTAACAGCAGAGATACTGTGTTACATTACACCATCCTCATAATATGTGAAGCCCTTCAACCTCCAGGAACCATAGACAGGGGATGGTCATTACAGAACCACCTCCAGGCTACTTTATGCTCATATACCTCTTTCGACTCTAAACCCCGCCTCTTCCTTCTCCCATCAATATACTTAACTCACCTTCTTCCAATATTACCCTCAACCTCACTTTCAAAGGCTTCCTCTAGCACCCTTTCTACAGCAGGTGCATTCTCTGACTATGTCCACTCCATTTCATTGTATTCTTTTTATCCATTCAATTATCCATATCTCACTCCTTATCGCCTGTTCTTTCATTCCAAAGTACTCATAAATTTCTCTATTACTTGTACTTACCCCATCCACCCTGCTTATGCCTGCGGCTGTTCTAAAAAAAGGTCATTTCTACACTTTGTATATTAGAAAGTTCTGTCACTCTTGGGCCAGGTTTCACTCCCACATGAGTGTTGACAATAAAATTATTTCATGTAGGATCCTCTTAACCATCATACTAACCTGGAACAACCCATGGTGTTGGATGACACCTCGCTGGCCCACCAGAAGTGAGAGAAGGGAATGTTCGGTATGCAATAACATCTTCCCCTGCCGATCATCCTGAGTCTCCTCACCACTCCCTCGCACAGTAAGAATCTTCACCTGATAGAAGTTATCTGTCGAACAAACGTCCATTTACACTAGCCATTATACTGCTGTGGCATCGTGATTTAATCAATCAATCGATCAATTAACTCAAACGTTATCATGTTTCCTCTCATGGAATCCCCATATTAAGGTTGACCACAGTATAGCAGATGTATTCTATGAACTGTAAGCTAAACAAGTGCCAAAACTAGCCAATTATTTCCCAAAAGTTGCTGGGACCTACAAAAAAACATCTCAGATGTGCAATATGATTTTTAACAATGGAAAGAGTCCTAGAAGGTATGATTAGGGAAAGAGTGAATATTGATGAGATACAATTTGGGTTTATGCCAGGTAAAGGGACCACTGATGCCAAAATAACTGTCCACCAGCTTCAGGAGTAACATATAGCAAAGAGAATGGATCAGTACTTTGCTTTTCATAATTTGGATAAGGCCTTTGACAGAGTCCCTAGGGAGGTGGTGAAGTAGGCAGCGAGAATGCTTGGAACTGAAGAGTGGCTGGTTAGAGTGGTTGTGGCTATGTATGTGGGCACTCACACCCCGGTGTGAGTGAACGAAGATTTGAGTGATGTGTTTTCCATGAAAGTTGGTGTGCATCAGGGGTCAGTCTTGAGTCCCTTATTGTTTGCCATGGTGCTCGAAGCTCTCTTACCTGACTTCAGTAATGGACCCCCATGGGAGATGTATGCTGGTGACTTGAAGCTGATTGCAGAGAAAGAAAGGGAGGTGGATGAAAGATTCAGGAAGTGGAGAGTTGGAATGGGGCACAAAGGTTTGAGAGTAAATGTGGATGTTGGGAGTAGGCTGTAGCACCAGCCAATCTGGGTGGTGCTCCAAGGGGAATGGGAATGCTGATGATAGAGAGAGCTGGAGCTCCTGTTTCACTAGCTACCAGAATATCTGACCAACCTCCTCTGATGACCTTTTCAGTGTGACACTAACATGGAGTGTATGCCAGCATACTCTCCCAACACTCCCTCCATCTCATGCACTACCCTATATGTGCTTTGCATATCACACAATGTAACCCACTACATCACAGAGGTTGATGCCAGCAAGGGCATGTGCCCAGAAAACTTTGCCTCCACTACCTAGTAGTGGACCTGCTGCAGGGTGGCATGACGAGGGCTCTGCCAGCATAGATTTGGGGGCCAGGAAGGGATGGGGCTCAAACCTGTGCTAGAGGGTACAGGGCATTACAGTTCCCAGGCTGCCACTCCCACCCAATAGAAAGGGGAGTAGCACCCCAGGAGGCTGTTCTATCAGTGGGCGTATATTGGCACGGCAGTCACAGTGCCAAGGTGTGCTTGGAGGGTGTCTCTGTAGCTGCCCTGGCAGGGTACCCAGAGGCTGCTGCCACAGCCACTGGTCACAGTTGGTGGGCTATGGGTCCCAGATCCCATGCCTGAACCTGGGACTATGCGGGTGGGTGAGGCCTGTGGTCTGTCTCGCCTCATTATTTCTACCAATTATGGCAAAGAAGAATAGGAATCAAAATAATCCTGAGGAAGCTAAATCACCCATGAGGATCAGAGAGGCATCATGAAGCGTGGGGAGTCTGAGGGGCAGAGCAGGGGAAGTAAAGGTGCTGAGTAGGAAGTGGGTGGAAGTTGGATGTGTGCAAGAAGTCAGACATAGGGGAGGATCAGCCATAATGATTGCCGGAAGGGATTGAAATAGTGATAGATTAAAAATCATGGCTGTAACAGTAATAGTAATAGATGGCAAAGTTATAGATAACAGTACTGTACATTACTATCCTATTAGACACTTATTTAGTCTTCATGTGGCTATACTGTATAGCCAATGGCTATATACAGTCCTTGAAACTGTAGTGATCTACTTGAACCAAATATCAATACTGGTTACCCTTTGTCATTTAAAATAACCTGCTCACCTCAGACATACTTGTGCATTATGTGGGACAGCCTCCCAACAATAATGAAAATGATAACCATTCAATTTAAATAACTACCATTACTCCAAATAATATATTAATAGTAACAGTCACAGATGACCAAGCACTAGTAATATAATAGAAAACCACTAAAGTAATAGTAATAGTAATACAGTAAGTCCTCGTATTTTGACGAATTTTACTTCGACGCTTCATTTTTCGTGAAAGAAAAAAGTTACCAACATGTTGCAAACTTCATCATTTTCTCCCAATCTTCGTCGTCGCTTCCAGCTGGCAGTCGACACCCAGCAGACAACGCATACCGATGTTCATTTGTTGGTGGCCATCTTGCGACCACCCTGCCCTCTATTGATACAGAGGTGGTACTACAGACCCCTTCACCACTGTGTTTTTTGTGCAGCCAAGAAGCAGAGGATTTTGCAGCTCACTGAGGGGGGGCTGACAGCCCCTGAGATACGTTGCCTGCCTGGGGCTCCTGACAGCACCATAAGGACACTCAGAAAAAGCAAGGCAACTCTCAAAAAGCAGGTGAGTGCACATAAAATAACAATAAAGTAAATGTGTCTGTGTTTTTTTCCACTTAATCTTTATTTGTGCCACTGTTCTTTACTGTATCAATATCCACCTAATGGAGTTAGTTTTCAGAGTTAACCAACCAAGTGTTAGTTAGAACAATTCGGGGGAAGAATATACAGTACTGTAATGAAAATCGGTAATGTTGGTTACTGTTATGTTGCATCATACCCCTAAGGAAGATCAAGGAACCACTCAACAAGCAGATGAGTGCACGCAAAATAACAATAAAGTAAATGTGCGTGTTTTTTTCCCCCCCCAACCTTTATTTGTGCCACGGTTTTTTACTATCAATATCCACCTAATGGAATTAGTTTTTAGAGTTAACCAACGTTAACCAACCAAGTGTTAGTTAGAACAATTCACGGGAAGAATAAACAGTACAGTAAAACCTCGATATAACAGACTTCAGTAGACTGGAATTCGCTTTTATCGGACTCGAGGAGCTACCGGACTAAACTCCTATATATCGGAAAAAGTCCGATAAAGCCAGAAAGCAGTCCGGACTGCCTGACAACTTCAGCTATGTTCACCACAATAAGACAAGTAAAAGACATGTTTTTCAGTGCACAGTACAGTATTATTATACCATTTGATTAATGCAGTGAAGGTATAACACAGTACAATACTGCAGTGGTGGTGAAAACCACTGATGCAATCCGGACTAATGTCTGATATATCAGAAAAAGTCTGGATTAGGAGGGGTAAGTCCGGATGTCGCTTTTATCGGAATTTCGCATATTTCGGACTGGCCTGAGCCCCAATTAGTCCGTTATAGTGAAGTCTTACTGTATTGTAATGAAAATCGGTAACAATGGTTACTGTTATGCTGCGTCATACCCCTAAAGAAGAACAAGGAACCTCTCAACAAGCAGGTGAGTTCACGCAAAATAACAAAGTAAATGTGTGTGTTTTTTTCCCCTCAACCTTTATTTGTGCCAATACTTTTTACTGTATCAATATTCACCTAATGGAGTTAGTTTTTAGAGTGCGATCAGATGCACAAGCCTAGACACAGCAGAGGTGGACGAAACGGCTGTAAGACACCACTTGACACACTATGACTTAGACTCAAGTGTGGTTGACATAACAGAGGAAGAGATGAACTCTAGTGAAGAGAATGAAAGGCCAGATCACACTGCACAGGAGAGGATGACCACCCAGAAATTGTCCCACAGCCTGTCCACCATAACCGACATGGCAACAACCTTTGAGGCTACCCAGATCCTATACACCTTGAATGATCTGAAGTCTCAAGTGATGGCAGTCTACAACAGAAACATACTGGAGCAGAGACAAGCCAGGATCACACAATTTTTTAATGTGACACAGAATGTGGCTGCTATTATGCAAGAATTAGGCATGACAGGTGAGGAGGATGAAGGAGGAGAAGTGGACAGAGAGGAAGTGGAGTTGCTGAAGCCAGAATTCGACTTGGAGTGCTTTGGCTTAGGTGATAGGGCTTCCCCAAAGAGGCCCATGTCACCTAGTAATTAGCCCATCCACCCTCAACACATCTTCACCTGCCACTCATGCCAGTATTTTCTTTATTTCTGGTAAGGATTTTTGGTTTGCAGCTCTTTATAACAGTTCTAATGTCATTTCAGGTACATGTTTATTGTGTTATGCTGTATAAGCAACTAGTAAACACTCCATATTTAATTTTGGGTAGAGCCTGTTGGGTGTTATAGTACTTTGATAGGGTAGGTAGCTGTCCCACTGGAACGCCCATCTATTTTTCCCGTTGATTCTTAACTTCACAATTCGACGTTTCACGTTTCGCGACGTTTTGGGGGAACATCAAAACAGCGAAAAATGAGGACTTACTGTATATTAGAGAACAACTGAATGTAATAGTAATAGAAACCCAGCAATTGACCCCATGTCTGGTCGTCACAAGTTATTTTGGCAGAGCAGGGCAGATGGATATGGTGATGCAAGTGTATTGGTTAAGGAGAAACAGGTGGAATATGTCATGAATGTAATGAAAGTAACTGAATGGAAAATAGTACAGTAGTGTAAATTTTGTTCGGTGCGAAAATGTTTTCAATTATAACGGTGTATGCTCCACAGGCAGGCTTGGATGTGGTGAGAAGGATTGATTCTGGGATGACTTAATATGTGTAGTTAGTGATATCGGGAATGATGAGATTGAAGTTTTGGAAGGTGACTTAAATGGTTGTGTAGATGATGCAGCTCAAGGATATGAAGGAGTACACAGGGGATGTGCATATGGTACAAGAAATAAGGAAGGGGAAAGGATACTTGAGTTTGGGAAGGCTATGAACATGACTAAGTGTAACACACATTTTAGGAAAAAAGAGAGTAGGATGATTACATACGGGTCTGGGGGCACCAGAAATAGCAGCCAGATAGACTATTTCCCAGTCAGGAGGGCTGATGGAGGTTACTGAGGGATGTTAAAGTTATATGGAGCGTGGAGTGTGTGCAGCAACACAAGTTATTGGTACGTGACATGGTGCTTAACCCACCGAGTCCCGACTGGTTTTTTTACCCAGCCTACCCCCAGATCCCGACCGATTTTCGACTTTTTGTTTTTTGGCTGAAACCTTTGCTTTTGGTGAGAAACATCGAAAATTCATAGTGAAATCGCGATCCTGAGGTAAAAAAATGTTGATACAGGTGTCACTCAACCTTACGTTTTCCTTCTTTTTCGGGGTACCTGGCTAAGAAAACGAACTATGGAAGGGTTGACTAATTCAAGCCACTTTAAATTATGTATTTATTTCATTTATTTGGTACGAATTTATGTGTAGTAAAAGTCTATAATGGTTTTCACACAATAATACAGGCATTTATAAGCATGTTCACTTACCCAAAACCCCAGTATATGGCACCTTCCTTATGACATTACCACCTTATCACTTCTGTTTGTTTCTACCTCTAGCTTCTTTGTTTCTTTGTCCTCCACCTCAGGAATCACTTTCACCGTGAATTTCGTCATTAGAGAGACCGTAGGGCAACATACCTTTACTGGCTAGGTTGCTGCTAACAGGTAAATTGCCCAGTGTGGGGGGAGGGGGGGAAGGGGGGTTAGGAGGGGCCAGGCAGTATCCCCGCTTGACAGCAGGTAGAGGAAGGTCTCCCACATATGCCTACCAAAAATCACACGCGAAGGTTGAAAAATGTGCACACAATGGGCTTTGCAATTGCGTGATGTACAATGTACGTCGTTGGGTCTCTCCGCGGAAAAAAGTAGCGACGTACACCATACATTGATGGGACTCGGCGGGTGAAGGACTGGGTGATGAAAACAAGGACCTATGCACCTAGGACCAAAGTATGGAAGTTGAAAAACCAAGCAGTAATGGATGTCTTCTACAGCAAGATGAGTAGAGTGGTGGATGAGCAGGGAGCAACTGACAGACGTGTTAATGAACAGTACAGAGCTTTCATGAACAACCTTCAGAGAGTTACTGTTTCAGTGTGTGGATGGACAAGGGCCCCTCCAAAACAAAGTAACCCAGTGGTGGGATGAGGGTGTAGAAGTTGCATTTAAAGAGAAAAGAAGGCTTTTCCTAGACTGGAAAAAGGGTGGTAACAAAGAGGAATACTTGGCTGTCAGCGTAGGGAAAGAAAAGAGGTTTACAGAGCAAAGCCTGAGTCTCAGTGGCTTTTACTTGATAATCTAAATAGTGTGGAAAGGAAGCATATGATACTGTATTTAAGGTGGCAAATCAGATGAAGAAGGAAAACAGGGATATCACAGATAAGCAGTGTGTGAAGAATGATGAAGGAAAGGTAGTGGTGAACAATGGTAATATTAAAGATGCCTGGAGAGAGCATTACAACCAATTGTTGAATGAGGAGTTAGACTGAGGCAAGGAAGGTTTGGAGCCAGCAGATGTAGTGTTTGGCCCTTCGCCTTTGATTGACGCTGCTACTGTGAGCAAGGCAAAAGGCTGGATGCAGGTGGGGAAGGCAGCAGGTGTGTCTGGGATGACTGCTGAAATGTTGAAAGTCTCAGGAGATATAAGAGTGAGGTTAGTCACTGACCTGATAAATACAGTATGACCGCATATGAGTGTGCTGTCCCGGATGACTGGCTGAAGAGTGTAGTTGTAAATGTGTACAAGGGAAAGAGTGATGCCTGGAAAGAGGAAATTATAAAGGCATAAAGCTTTTGGACCAATGACAGTAATGGAGAGAGTTTTAGAAAGTATGATTTGAGAAAGAGTGAATACTGATGACATGCATTTGGATTTATGCCAGGCAAAGGGACCACTGATGCCATATTCAATGTTCGACAGCTTCTGGAAGAATAATGTATATAGGAAAGAAAAGGGATCTATACTTTGTTTTTGCTGATTTGGAGAAGGCCTCTGACAAAGTCCCTAGAGAGATGATGAAGTGGACAATGGGAAAGCTTGGGATCGAGGAGTGCTGGTTAGGGTGGTTATGCTAAGGGTGAATGGAGATTTGAACGACAAGTTTTTCGTGAATGTTGGTCTACATAAGGGGTCAGTCTTAAGCCCCTTGTTGTTTATCATAGAGCTTGAAGCTCTCTCATGCGACTTCAGAAATGGACTCCTGTGGGAGACATTGTATCTTGATGCTTTGGTGTTGATTGCAGAGCATGGAAGGGAGGCAGAGGAAAGATTAAGGAAGTGGAGAGATGGTATGGGGCACAAGCGCTTAAGAGTAAATGCAGATAAAACAAGTGATGGTATCTTGGGCTGGTGGCAGTACAGTCAAAGAAAAGTGAGAGTGGCCATGTGCAATTTGCCACAAGGGCGTGCAAAGTAATTCCATCTAGTGTAGTGTTTGTGATCAGTGGATGAATAAGAGATGTGAAAGGATTGATCTTGCTGGTAAGTCTCTCGAGTGTGTGGAGGAGTTTTTTTATTTGGGAGACATGTTATGTGCTGGAGGTGGGGCTGGAGCTCTGTGGCTAGGGTAAGGAGTGGTTGGAAGAAATTCGGGAAGTTGTTGCCGCTCCTGACATTGAGAGGGAACTCCCTGCTTGCTAGGGAATCTTTATATGATGGATGTGTTAGGAGCATAATGCTGTATGGTAGTGGGACCTGGGCAGTAAAGGAAGAGGATATTCGCAGGCTCAAACATACAGAAATGACAATGATTAGGTGGATGTGCAGTGCATCCCTGAGTGCAAGGTCTGTGGGGGGCTAGGTTTACGATGAAAGAGTTGAGAGGTAGGAAGGGACTGGAGTGTATTGGTGTTGTGACGAGGAGAGGTAGATTGAGCTGGTTTGGGCATGTGGAGAGGATGGGGGATGGTAATTGGATGCAGAAAGTGAGAAGTGTTAATATTAGGGGTAAGGTTGCGAAAGGCAGACTGAAAAAGACCTGGGACAAGGTCACTGAGTGTGACCTCAGGGAGAAGGGACTGACTAGGGAGGCTGACAGAGATTTAGCAACATGGAGAGCCGCCATTAGGTGACCAAGGCCGATGCATGCATGCATGTTGGAGCCTTTACAAACCAAAAACAAAAACAAATGTAATGATATCTAGGACTGGTGGCGGTACTGTCAAAGCAGAGGGAGAGAGGCCATGTGGTTTGCCACAAGGGTGTGGGAAGTAACTCCATCTTGCGCAATACAGTATTTGTAGGTGTGTGCATAAGAGATGTAGTGGTATTATAGGTAGTCTACAAGATAATGATGATTTCATGTGTGTATCAAGGAGAGCATGCTAAGATTGTCAGGAGTAAATGGATTATTCTTGCTGGTGAGGCTCTGATGTGAAAGGATTAATCTTGTTGGTGAGTCTCTTAAGTGTGGGGAAGAGTTATGTCATCTGGGGGGAACATGTTATGTGCTGGAGCTGGGGCCAGAGCTAGCACTGTGGATGGGGTAAGGAGTGGAAGGAAAAAGTTCAGAAGGCTACTGCCTCTCCTGACATTGACAGGGCTCTCCCTCCATGCTGAGAGATCTTTATATGTGGCATATCTTATGAATGTAAATATGTAATGCTGTATGGTAGTGAGACCTGAACAGTAAAGGAAGTGGATGTTCATAGGCTCAAACATACAGAAATTACAATGATTAGATGGATGTGCAGTGCATCCTTGAATGTGAGGCCTAGAGCGGATAAGTTTATGACTGAAGAGTTAAAGGAAGGATTGGACCGGAGTGTACTGGTGTTGTGACGAAGGGAAGATTGAGATGGTCTGGGCAAGTGGAAAGGATGGAGGTTGTGTGCAGAAAGTGAGAAGTGTGAATGTCAATGGTTGGATTGTGAATGGATGACCCCAAAAGACCTGGGACGAAGTCACAGAGTGCAGAAAGTGTCAACTCAAGGATAAGGGACTGAACAGGAAGGGTGCCAGAGATACAGAAAGGGAGGAGAACTTCCATTAGATGACAAAGACCAACAAACGCAAGAATGCTGAAGTCTTTACAAATGACACAATATGATACAAGCAGTGTAAGGCTCTCAGCTTGAACCCTGTTGACTTGCAACCGAGTTTCCAATCTAAGAGTGATGTTCTACTGATTTGTTACCAAGTTTCTAGCCATATTTCACCCATATGGTTGTCCCTCCTAGGGCTGGTGGTAGCCAACAATCAGCTTTATTCAGCCTAAGGATGTACCTCATAAGAGGACAGTAGCTGTAATATAAAATACACAAAACTGTCCAAGATAGTGTAACACACACCACATATGCTAGGTACATTGCTGAAGTGAGGTACTGAATACAGTCTGCACATAACCTCACAGCAATCCCTCTTTATCATCTACGGTGTGTGCTGGCTAAATGGTATAATAAATTACAGTACACATCTTCACCCTGTTATATGGTTATATGGTTACCACCTAGCATTATAAATACCTTCCTGGGTTACAGGAAACCAGTAATCTTGTTGCCTGAAGTGGAAAGAAAAGTATTACAACGTGAAAGAAAGGAACGGGGGAAGTAGAAAGTGAGGAGATCAGACACAGAGACAGACTGAGAAAGGGGATGAGATAGACAGCACTACATCAGGTGAGTGGATGATGGTCACCACCACCTACCACCATTATGATGTGTAACTGAGAAATGCAACAGACATGCTCATGTGTCAAGTAAACAGGGTGCAATAACAGGTAAGCGTTTGTCCTTAAATTTACTTACTGTAGCCACATTTCTTAATAAAATGATACCTGTATACCAATGCAAATAGTTCAAGAAGAAAAAGGCTTGTCTTTCTCTTTTTATGGATATTCATCCTGATGTGAAAATTAGAAAAACCAGAACAAAAAGGCTATAATTCACAAGCGTGTTAATACCCAATTTATGCTTTACGCCTTAAATATATACTATCACTCTCTTATTTATCTAAGATTATGGTAAGTAATGTTTGGGAAAAAAAAATCATTCAACATCTATCCATGAATGCAATCCACTATTTACATGAACATATCAAGCAAAGGCTGGTAAAATAAGTAACAATCAATTTTATTCCTTTACACATACTATATTTCTAAGCCATCTAGTGATTCCATTTACTTTGATTTAAAGTTACCACCAGTTATATTATGACTCAGTTCTGGTATATGCATAAAAGTGGTGTCAGAGAATGGAAATGGGTCTAAAGGAAAAGGAAATATTAGAGCCTGTATCTTGTTTTTCCCATCAGACTAAGTCCTTCACTGCTATTTTTGCACTACTAGTCTCCAAAACAAATGATGTTAAGTATTTCTGTAAACAAAGAGGTCAAAATGTATACCACACCTGTATGTTCCTTCCGTGCAAGGCACTGGACAATGGACCTGACGGGAGAGTTGCCAATGCGTGGCCCCAGCAAGTACGGTCCTGCTCGTCTCAGCACACCCTTCCCTACTGCTGACCCTGCCACTGGAACTGTAAACAAAACTTAAGCTCAGCTTCGTTAACCACACATTTATCCAACGATACTACACACAGTACTGTGCTTACACTTTGAAAGGCAGTGTTCCAACCACACTAAAGACAAAGCTTACATTCTGAAAGGCAGTGTTCCATATTTACATGGGTCAGTTTTACTCACCTATGGCTTCTTTCCAAGCTGCATAGTCTCCCATAACTTGATGACTGCATCCTCTAACCATAATGCCCTTCTTGGAATACCATCTTATATTTTTCCTGATCTATCCACAAGTGCTCTCCCTTCTTAGTGCAGGTCTGTATTAGCCTACCTGTGACATAACTCCAATAACACTCAACACACAAGCATCCAATTTATTGTCATAATCTATGAATGCCATCTCTTAATACAGTACTCCTGCTGCTATACTACTAAGCACTAATTCTCTCACACACAACACTTATAATTTTCCCTGTACATAGACTTACTTCACTGCATATAGGGGTAACAGCTCCCTAATTCTGCTTCTAGCTATTTACAATCTTTGCATGTGAGCCAGTGTTTACATTTGCTGCCACATTATTCATATCGTCCACCTAACAAACTCACCAAAATATTCACGATTCATATCTCCAACAGAAATTTCCTTCTGACTTGGCTGGACCACAAGATCTCTTGTACCTGACAATCAAAAAGGGTTACATCTTGTAATCCATCAAGTGTTTTATACTGCAGTATCTCCTTTGTAACCACGCTCCAAAAACACTAAACAACATGGAATACAGTATTTATAAACCTCTTCCTTGAAGCTGTAAATTAGAAAGCAAAAGCCGATTAACATCGGTCTAGGAAGGGAAAAATTATCCGATAATTGGAATCGTATCAGATATGGCTGAGTAATGAAAAAAATATAAATATTCATTTTACTAATGACCCTACACTCTAGCACTTATTTCTCTAACATTTTAAGTGTGAACTAATGCTGTAATGATGATCAATTTTCAGAGATATGGTCGTAACCCACATTCTAGTGACTGTCTTAAATGGTAAAATGCTTGAACTAAAATGTACAGAATATTTAGAACATAATATTACATCACTGTCGTTAGAATGAAGCTCAACACAAATGCCTATGACAGCAGTTTTCCGTCAAGGAGCTGTGGCAGACTGGTATGAACTTGAGTCTCTCTCTCTCTCACAAATGCGCATACACACCGCTCGCTGGCTCAGTGATAACGTTCTTGCTTGCCATCCGGTAGATGGGAGTTCGCGCCTTGCTCAGGTTGCGAAAAGTTTCACTGATGAAGTGGGTGGTTACTGTCCCCCTCGAGCAAGTGGATGGCTGTGTGCGTGTGTGAAGATCACAGCCTTGCCCTTAGATTGGACTATATAAGCTCTCAGCTCCCTTCCAGGAGGGTAAAAGCTGACAATCACGACCATCAAGTGATCCTGACTGACCCGGTAAATTACTCACACACACACACACACACACACACACACACACACACACACACACACAAATGACAGAAGGGAACATGGCACCAAGAGATGAGCTATACAGGCATGGAAGATACAACTCTGGGAAAGCAAACTTTACAGGACAGAGGAAATTTTCTGAAGATGCACACTGGAGAGAACTCAGAGAATCATAGAAGAAGTAGGATATCTTCCTAGGCCTTTACAATTCATGTGTGGAAATATATGTGCCAAGAGTAAGTGGGAGAGAGAACTGGAAAAAGGACTGGTTCAACAAAAAGTGTATGACAGCAAAAACAGAAAGGGAACAATATAACAAAGGAAGAATACAAAAGAACTAGATATGAATATACAAGAATCCAAACAGAGGAAGAAAGAAACTTTGAATTAAGTGCTACTGACAAATGTAAGGAGGAACCTAAATTGTTTTATAAGTTTGTAAATGGCAAACTGAAACACAAGGAAGGAATCAATAAGCAGAAAGTAGAAGGAAAGATCTATAAAGATCTGGTAATGCAAGTTGAAATAATAAACAAATGTTTCCAATCAGAAAGTGATTTTGTGGAGGGGGAGAAAGTGACTACAAATGTACTGTAGTGTTATAAGATACAAAAGTTGAAGAGAAGGAAGTGTGTAAATTACTGGACTCTCGAGATGTAAGGAAAGCCCCAGGGCCTGATGGAATCTCTAACTGGATACTGAAGCATTGCAAAGAATAACTAGTGGATAAGATTCACGGTTTAATTGTGTGTTCTCTGGTAGAAGGAAAAGTGCCTCGGGAATGGAAGTGGGCCAATTTACAAGAAGGGATAATGAAGAGCCCCTGAATTAGAGACCAGAATCCCTAACCAACACAGTCGCAAAATTGTGTGAGAGAATCTTGAAAGATATGTGGACAAGATGCCTGGAGGAGATGGACATTTTGGCAGAAAGTCGGTTTAGATTAAGAAATGGAAGGTTGTGTGTCTATAATTTGTTGACTTTCTACACAAGGATGACTGATGTGCTACAGAGGAGATAGTTGAGTGAATTGTGTGTGTTTTTTTTCTAATGTGTCTGACTCTGAGCATTGGCTTAACAGCCCTCCCAAGGCCCAGTAGTCCACCTGCATATCATACACCTTCACATGTCACTACTCTGGTGCTAACACCCTCTGTCCATATTGAATACATGCTAGGGCTGTCTCATACAGGACTGGTGTATTGTACTGTATTGGTATTAGCGGGGGTACTTTTACATGTCGGCGGGTCTTTTGGTAGGTCAGTAAAGTCTGCATTTACGAAACTCAAATCCTTAAACTGTTCCCTGCCCCAGCAGGGATTCAAACTTGGGTCTGTTAGGACTGCAGACCACCTCTCTACTGATTCAGCCACCGCCTCCCCCTGGAGAAAACCTTCGACAAGATACCCCAAAAGCGACTATATGGAAATTGGAACACACAGGAGGACTCAAGGGGAACCTCTTGGAGTGGATGACAGACTTCATGAGAGACTGACAGATGAGGACAGTAATAAAGGAAAAGATGTCAGGGTGGAGGGAAGTAACAAGAGGAGTCCTGCATGGCTTGGAGTTCGTGCCTGTAATGTTCCTGATATGATATGGTGGATGGAATGAACAGTTATCCAAGTCTGTTTGCTGACAATGCAAAGATCATGAGGAGAATAGAAGTTGAAGAGGATTGTAAAATGCCGCAGGAAGATCTGGACAGGATTTAGAAGTGGAGTGGGGTATGGGAAATGAAATTCAACGCAAAAAAATGCAAAATATTGGAAATGGGTAAAAGCAGAAAGAGGCCATCACTGAATTACTTGATGGGAAGGGAATCAACCACAAAAGTGAGAGAAGAGAAAGACCTGGCAGTGTTGATCCAGGGTAATTTGTCACCCAAAAAACACATTAACAAGAACAGAGACATATAAGCTCTTGACAAACATAAGAGTGGCATTTCAAAACATGGATAAGGAGGTGATGAAAAAATTGATTGTGGTTATGATCCGCCCCAGGTTGGTATATGTGGCAGAGGTGGTCCCCATATAAAAAGAATGATATAAACAAGACTGAGAGAATACAAAGAGCAGCAATCAAGATGGTCCCTACCCTAGCAGATCTATCATACAGGGGAAGATCAGAAAAGCTGGATCTGCCTTCCTTAGAAGAAAGAAGAGAGAGGGGCAACATGCTTGCAGTGTTCAGGGCCATGATGAGAGCAGAAAAAATTAAGAGATCTGTTTGTATGGTCTAGGGCAGCAACGGGAGGACAGGGGAAGAAACTGAAAAGACAAGTTGCCTGAAGGATATCAAGAAGTATGGTTTTCCATATAGATGCACTGACCTGTGCAATAGCTTGGACAAAGAGATCGTCCAGCCAAAAACAAAATGAGTTTAAAGTAAAGATTGACTGGTTGAGACATGGAGACGGGACCCCATGAGTGTAGCTAATTTCCTGTATATCATAACTAGGTAAACACACTGGCAGTGTTTCATCTGTGATACGATTTAAGCTTAATGTTTACTTTCGATGGTACAAGAGCTGTGAGTGGAAATGGGTTTCTTTTAATTTTTCCTATTATTCTTCAGCAAAATGTATACAATTAAATAGTATACACAATTATCACTGCCTTTCTTTGAGTAGGAATTTAGTGCTAAATTTGGTTGTTACTTGCAAATCTAATTTTGTTTAGGTAATGTTAAAAAATGCTGGTACTTAAAAAAATATTAATTAATTAGAGGTGAATAGACAAGGACTGAGGAAAGTATCAAGAATATATGGAGTAGATGGGAAGCTGTTGAAGGCCGTGAAGAGTATGCATGAGGGTGCTAAGGCTGCAGTGCATGTGGATGGTGAACTCAGTGAATTTTTCCATTTGAAAGTTGGACTGAAACAAGGATGTGTCATGTCTCCATGGTTGTTCAATCTGTATATGGATGGGGTTACAAAAGAGATACAAGGTAGGGTAGCGGATGTTGAGTGGCACTAGTGAGAGAGGGAAGTGTTTGGAAACTCCCTGTACTGATGTTTGCAGATGATACTGTGTTGTTGAGTGAAGACGAAGGGGAGCTGCAAGGCTTGGCAGATGAGTTTGGGAGAGTGTGTAAGAAACAGAATCTAAAGGTGAATGTAGGGAAGAGTAAAGTGATGGTCTTCGAGAGAAGTGAAGCCAGTGAATGTACAGTGAGATTGGATGGGGAGGATATGAAGAATGCGAGAGAATTTAAGTACTTGCGTAGTGCGATGAGTATGGATGGAAGTTTGGAGGGTGAAGTGCTTGAAAGGGTGCAGCAGGGAAGAAAGGTTGCTGGTTCCTTGAAAGCAGTGATAAGAAACAGGGAAGTGAGCATGGAACTAAAAAAGCTGCTACATGACAGTATTGTGATACCAACTCTAACATACAGAAGTGAAGCTTGGACCTTCTTGGAGGGGCAGAAGTCAAGAGTGAGAGCAGTGGAAATGAGATATTTGAAAGCAGCATGTGGAGTCACATGGAGAGACAGACTGACATATGAGGAAGTGAAGGAGCATTGTGGTGTGGATGTGGATGTGACAGGAAGCGTTAGGAAAAACACAATAAGGTGGTTTAGGCATGTAGAGAGGATGGACAGGAAGCGACTGAGAATTAGAGGTCTCCCCCCATATTCGCGGGGGTTAGGGGACACAGACCCCTGTGAATGGTGATCGGCGTATTTTGGACGCTCCCCCCAGAAAATGCCCATACAGTATCATATTACCCGTGTAAGCTCCTAAAAACCAGGACTTGAAACCAGCATAAAACCTCACAAACACATACTGTACTACTGTATACAATACTTTAACAATAAAGAAGTTGTAGTTATTAAAGGATATTGTTATAAGAATTTAGAGTAATTTTCTTGTTGATGATCGCCACAGACTCCCGCAGCAGTGTGCACAATGACCTTAAAAACCATTTCTAGGACCTGAAAACAGCATAAAATATCACAAATATATATAGAACTGCTTTATAAAGAACTGTAATAGTGAAAAAGTTTTTAATGGGTGTGGTTATAAGAAGTTGGGGTAAATTATGTGGCTGGTGGCTTTCCAGGAAAATCAGTGAATGTGTGAACCTGCGAACAGCAATCCCATTAACTGTGGGGGTTGACTGTATATTGAAATTCCATATAACAATTCCCTTAGCTTTTACATTTGGATCCTTATTTTAAAGAAGCTATAAAATGATAACTGTACTACAGTATACCTTCATATATTAAAATGTTTTAAAGACACATTAATACTCATAATTAACATCTTTGCCACAAGGTAAATAATAACTGGAAACACAGCACATACCACAACTTTCGTACTTCCCTAAAAGTACGCAACACTCAGTCAACAGACAAATAGTAAACACATAACTTTTACTGTAGCTTCTAAATCTAAGTCAGATCTCAGTAATTTAATGATAAATACAGTAAAATGCATAACATACTGTATATAAGCTTCTGGTCATTACCCAAATAATAATTTGTACAACTTGAAAGTACCGTACATAAAATCTTGGCCGGCCGGCCATTAGCCATGAAATGAAACATTCATATTTAACTAACATTTTAATCATCAGCCAATTCAGGGCACAGCAGCTGAGAGTTAGTGCATAGTGGAAAAAACACACCTGCTTTAATCCCTGAGATTGAATCTCACCCTAATAGTCAAGGATTGTTCCTCATATGCTGTATACAGTATCATGATTAAAACTGAATTCCATGAAATAAAGCATGAATGTCTAAGTCCAGTGTATGCCAACCACATGCATAGGTTGTATAGTGGACTATAGTGGCTCACATTACACACACTAAAAATGTTAT
>JAGKTI010006914.1:0-17324 GCA_018397915.1 Birgus latro | reverse complement strand
AGTATCCCCAGGTCTGTAGGTCGCTGCGTCGATGAGTAATGATGTGAGGAAGAGGACTAATTTTTGCCACGAGAACAGGTTGTGTTCGTGTGTCTGCCCGCAGCCCCGACTGTGGCTTTGCTGTCAACGTGATAACTTCTCCATGACTAGATAAACCAGACACAGTGGTGTCCAAGGCATGCGAAACGAAATAAAGAATACAATAACAAATACTGAACCAAACAAAAGTATGTGTTGCCTGGCTCATGGCACTGCATACTTTTAGTGAAAAAAAAATGGTGCTCTTAGGGGTGAATAAAAAAAAGCCGGAAGTATGTGGCGACTACATGACGTCACTGCAGCCCATGGAAGTAAAGAGCGCTGACTGGCTGCTGCCTCTCACTATGGGAATTTTTCCAAAACTAGTCTGTTTTCAAACCTTAATATCTCGGAAACTATAGCAGTCAGGGAAACAAATTAAAGACCATATTACAGTACTCATCAACTCTTCTTGTGAATGAAAGTATCCCCAGGTCTGTAGGTCGCTGCGTCGATGAGTAATGATGTGAGGAAGAGGACTAATTTTTGCCACGAGAACAGGTTGTGTTCGTGTGTCTGCCCGCAGCCCCGACTGTGGCTTTGCTGTCAACGTGATAACTTCTCCATGACTAGATAAACCAGACACAGTGGTGTCCAAGGCATGCCCTATGGCACTATCGCTGAGTCCTTTGCTAGAGTCCTTGGAAAGAGGCTTGGCAAGGATGGATGAGGCAAAAGTCCACATGAAGTGGGAACGGAATCAGATGAGAAGAGTTAAGATCATCTTACACCTAGCAAAGTCACAGAGACGACTGAGATATAACTGGCTCAGCTGGCGAGAGTCCCTCCCTAGCTTCTGGTGACGAGATAAAGTGGCGGCCACTTCAAACTGTGGCATGAAAACAAGTGCGGTTTCGACTGACACCCGGCACCACCAGGCCCCCAATTTCTTGTCAGTTCCGACCGACACCGGGCAGTTGGGTGTTAAATCAAGCTTCAAGTCTTTCTTGTGGAGTCTTGAGTCAAATCGTAACTCTCTTGTCCAGTCTCGAGGCTACCCTGTCATGTCTGGAATAAATTCTGGAGTCCTGTGTATGGCAAGCCAGGCACTGATTCGTTAGTTAACGATGGTACAAATAACATACAAGTTGCTACTGGAGCTTAAGCAAAATTTTCAAGTCATGAAAATGTTTCAACAGTTACAGTACTATACATTTTTTTTTTTTTTTAACTGGCAGAAACCTTGCCAATCAACATCCACACCACCTGAGAGGGGATGATAATACAGAAACTCTATTCCTTTACAAATCCTTCCTCATACAAACACATTCCAAACATTCTCACCCACTCATGAAATTATGGATAAATATAGAAAAATCTAGACAAAAAACTGTTTATTAAGTTTATTTGGAGAAAAAAAAATGTACAAGCATCGCTGTAACAAGACTCACTTTACAGGTCATCAAAAGTGTTTCCTGTAATCACCTCCAACATTTCTAGTGTTCGATTTTATGAGTGTGGTGATGATGGATTTTGGATGATATTAGTGTTGATTATTACAACGAGCTAACATGAAGAAATATCTTATTAATGCCTATTACAGTATATATTGAAAATCAACTGAAAAAATATGTTAATACTAAGAAGAAAAATTATATGAATATTGGCTGTCAAAGTTAGCATCAACTCAAAGTTTAGAAACATCTCAATACCCCATCTATTGGCAGGAATTTTGTACACCCACTTGCAACACATCACCTCTCAACTGTTACTGTTATTTGCCTGTAATTGTTGGTTTTAGCCGTGTTATATTAGTGTGAGTACTGTGTATAAATCTGAGGTCTTTCTTCCTGCACTTTCTCCCTCCCAACCTCTCTACTTCACTCCCTTCTGCAACTCTTTCCTCTTCCAACACTCCTCCCTCCCTCTCTCACACTCACTTTTTTCCTTCTCTCCCTCTCCATACACTCTCTCACTCCTCCCTTCATCTGCCCTCCCCTCATTCCTATCAAAACTTTACCTACCACTTCTCCCTCCCTCCCACATAGCATCCGCAAAATCATATAATCAATAATTTAGGCCTATGATGCCTTTGGAATAGTAAAAGTGTACAAAATAATTTTGTTTCATCAATACCTGTTACGTTGTTACTGTAATGTTTTAGAGGCACCCAGCTTATTTTTTACTTATTGGTATTATAATATCTGGTAGTTCCTTACTGTGGTCAGCTGGGCGTGCAAAATTACTAACTGTCGGTCAGTTACTTTGTTTGGCTCACATTAATGTCCAGGAAGCTGTTACAGGGGAGGGATATTTCAGTCCAACTTTTTTATTTTCTTACCCCTTATTGTTCCAGTGAGTTTGCAGGCATGGATAGTTGTAACATTAGTGAAACAGAGGATGCTGATACTCTCAGCGAGGAAATAATGCTGTGAATTGGAATGAAAAAAGAATTTGCTATCTTCCTTGGGGGGGGGGGTTAAACAAGGTAAGTACTGTAACAGTTAAAACATATCCATCAAAAGTACACATTTATGCAAAACATTAACAAAACAAACCTGTCCCTGGCAGTCATTTTAGTGCTGACGTACAAACACAAACAGGATTCTAATCAAAGATGTCACACATCAAATTTGGAGTGAATGGGTGAAAGCTAACAATTTTATGCCCATTTGAAATTTTAGGCCCGACCCACCTGACATTGACCCCCCTACTGCTAACTAGGGGGTGACCCTCCCTGATGTAATGAGGCATGTTATGGGATGCAGATTTGAAAAAAGCACATTTAGGTTTTAGTTTCATGTCGATATGACGAATTTGAAAGGAGTTATGGCAAAAAGACAAAAAACAATCTTACATTTTTTGGGCCTACAGCCTGGGCCTTGGCCCAATTTGGCCCAAAATTTAATCAGGTGATCAGAAGGTCATAGCCCATCATCCCTGTAATTTTAGTCAAAATCACACCAGTAGCTTTCATATAAAGTTGTTAAGACAGACAGACAGACAGACAAAAGATAGACAGACAAACAAATTGACACCCCGAGTGAAAACAATACCCGTCCCCGGGCCCCTCCAGATCAGGGACGCGTAATCAACAAGGTTCATACAGCTTTGAGCGAAGCCTAATGTATACAGTACGCACTAATGTGTGGGATGGGAGCCAGAAGGTGTCAACAGTGCACTGTCAGGAGACAAGTGGTAATGCTTGTGACTGTTTACTGTCAGGAAGGGGTGTAGATTGCCGAGACTTCTGCCGAAAAAATAAATAAAAATAAATAAATAAAGGCTAGTACAAAAGCAAACCATGTCTTGCTCTTCCTGTCAAATGGTGGCTGAGTCTCGCTACCAGTGCTCTTTGCACTACAACATATCTTCCATTCAATTCTCTTTTTAGGGTGCTGTTTAACAGATAAAAAGATCTGTGGAAAGGGGACTGAAGCTAGCGATGAGTGGAGTATTTCAAAACTGATGAAGCTGTGATGTGAATGGACTCTCTATATAAAGACTGTCCAAGCTTCTGATTAGTTGGGAGTGGCAACATATAGCAGTATATGAAATTCAGTGCTACAGATAACTGAGCATAACGGGCAGCTAAAGAAATGATGTGATAACCAAGAAAAGTACTGTATCCAGATAACTAAGATTCTAGTCATCTATTCTCACAGTATTAAATACAGTACTGTACAGTACAACAATAACTACTATAGCTAAAATTCACCCTGCAGCTATCTGTTCAAGCTAATTCCTTCCACCATTACACCTTGCTAGAAGTAGAAGACAGCAGTTACATACTTTACCTATTCTTGATTCAAGTATCCATTTCTCCTTTGCCTTGCGTTCCTCATCCCTGCTGACAACAACGCTTCTCTCATAGTTCTGAACTGTGGTGATGGTGGGTCCACTGGTCAGTTCTGAAAATGCTGCTGCATTTCTCTCACTCAAAGGCTGCTCTTCCTCTACTGGGGTCCTTTGAAGTAGTAGGGAGCCAGTTAGTTCAGTGGTGGAGTGCTCAGCCTCAACACTGGGTACCGTAGGCTCCAAGTTTGGTGATGCTACTATGGCAACAGAGAGGGGTGGAGGTGGAGGTAGAAATGGAGGAGGTGGTGGTGGTGGAGGTAGTGGTGATGATGGTGGTGGAGATGATGCAGATGGTGGAGGCTGTGGTGATGATGAGGGTGGTGGCACTGGTGACTCAGGCAATGATGAGGGTGAGGATGATGATAAAGGTTGTACAGGTGATACAAGTGATTGGGAATGTGTCTCTGAGGACAGCTGTGCAACACTGACAGGCACATCTACAAGTTCATCCTGGCGTAAAGTTAGCAAGGTAGAGGCAGATGACATGTCATCCTGTAAAACAATGTTTTCAGGGTCATAGAGGGCAGAGAGGTTGGAGGTGGGGAGAGGAGAGGAGAGGGGTGTAATTGAGACTGATATTGGGAGGGAAATACCATGAGAAATGGTGGAAGAAAACTGCATGGTGGGTCCTTCTCTTACTGATGCAGCAGAGGAGTATGTCACAGGTACCACTCCAACAGCGAAATCAGATGAATCAGAGGACGAGTCAGTGGAAAGAAGTCGTGTTGGAGCAACAGATTCCTGAGGAGGGATGGTTGCTATTGACTGAGATGATGAAGAAGGCAGAGTGAAAGCAACAGTGAATGTGGAGGAGGAAGATGACAGGGTTGTTTGAGGGGAATCTGAGGTGGAGGCTGAAAGAGAACTGGAGGAGTCTGAGCCAGGAGTGGAAAGACATGCTTGAACAGAGGATGGGGTGGGACATGGTGAAGCAGGCAAGATGGCAGATGGTGGAGTGCTGTGTGATGCTGGGGTTCCAAACACTGAATCGTTCCTATCCCGACAGAGTGAGGTAGAAGCCAAGGGTCCTTTTATGGTGGATGTAACAACTGTGATTCCATCTGTTGCCAGTGATCCTTTACTTGATGTCACAAATGCACAAGTAGTGGTAAACAAGGAGTTTCTAGATACACTGGTTATTAAGGCATTAGAAGTGGTTTCTGATAAGGTAGGTAATGAAAAGGAAGAAGAAACAGGGTTATTAAGTGACAGTTTACTTGACACAGATCCTAATATAGAATTTCCTATACTTTTCTTTTCATTTTGTGCACTACCATTTGTTATTTCATTAGCTGCCAAAGAGCTGCCATCTCTGGAGGATGATATCGAGCAATTTTCCGTCACCATTTGTACTCCTGGTTTATGTGTGTGTGTAGTTCTTCTATGTATAAGTTGATCAGCTACTGCCACTGAGGTTGACAAGAGTTCAGTACCAGAATTCACATGCAACTTTCTTGACGGCACAGAGTTACACAATGCAGCAGTCAATACAGATGTGGACAAAGGTACCACCGTGGCTCCACTGCTTTCCTTAGTCGTCCCTGGTATAGCTGATGTCACTGTAACACACTGCGAATCCATTACAGATTCAGAAGGTAAAGTAGCTGCTTCTCTGAGGGCTGAAAGTTGACTGGTATTGGGAGCAAATGGTGCTGAAGTCATGGCTGCACTAGGGTATACACAATTTGCCCATGGAATTTTAGCTGCAGTTAACACACTAGCTGTAACTGAGGATTTGTCAATAGCTGCTTTATCACACACAGCCACTGGTGAAGCTTTTTCCTTTGCCTTATTACAATAAGTTGTACTTGAGGACACAGTAGTTGCCATGTTTGAAACAGATGGAAATAGGGATACAGCAGCTGATGGCCCAGACGCTGTACGTGATGATTCAAAGGATGACACAGAGAGGGGGGTTTGAGGGACATGTGATCTATTACACTCAGATGTGGCAGAAGAGCATGAGGACCCATTTTCCAACACACTTCCATTGTGCACTGAGAATCCATTTGCTCGACGTATGGAGGACGACAGGGCAGGGTGCTGTCTAGGAGGCTCCAACTCACTCTCTTCTCCTCCCCTCCCATCCTCTAGGCTTCTCTTCATGATGCCACCACATGAACACCATTAATGGGAACCATACCTGAAACATATTAATGGTTTATTAGTCAATTTAAATGGATTTATTTCTTTTTAACATTTAAACTGGCACGGAACAGACACATCAATGTAACTACCTTATTTCAGTAAGAATATAGCACAATGTGCCTTGACACATTATCTTCTGGCAATCATGTCATCTTCCAACTCAAACCATGAGAATTTATATCACCATCTCTAGTACTACAGTAGCTGCTATACTGAAAGCTTGTGATGTGTTACGTTTTTGATAAATGATATGGTACAAACACTTATGCTTCCAATTTATCAATGACCATTCAAAGAACAATTGCTATATATAACCATCAACAACACTGGTGTTGGAGAAGCACATCTCCAAGTGGTGGCACCAATATAACTCGGTTGTTCCACTGCATACCCATACACATCTCCCTCAGTTCCCACCCTAAAGAAGATGGTGGACTGCACAAGGGCAAATTCAGCCTGCAGTCCACCAGGTCCACATCCACATAAACCTGGGGCCACATTATTGTCATCAAAGCTCTATTCTCAATGATATCATCAATGACAACAAAACCCTATTCACACAGATAAATGAGGTGGATAGGATGCAAAAATAGGAACAAGAAAATGTAAAAAGTGGTCTATCTGACATCATGATCATCACCATTATCTCTGCCACCCTGCTCCCTCCTGGAAGCCCCACAAAAGAGATGGCCACAACAAAACTGCTTCCAGGCTACTTTGTTTTTGGATACTTCCCTTATTCTCCCACTTACTCCTTTTCTTCTTCCTCCTCTCTTCCAGTATACTGTTTCACTTTTTCTTTTCTTCAGATCACATATTATCATCCTCTTCCAACACACCAACAGTTTTACTTTCACTTTCTTTGGCACACTTTGTCCATTCTCTAAACATTCAGCAATGCCACATTTTACTCGTACAGTCCCTTCTTCAATTCCAAAGTTCTCATAAATTTATCTAGTATTGTACTTAATTCATCCATTTCTCTTGTGCCTGCACCTGTCCAAGAGAATTAATCTTTACAGTCTAAAGCCCTGGGAAAGTTTCCATCATTTATAGTCCAGATTTTACTCACATGAATGTCAAAAGCAACATACATTCAGGCATATGTTTTTCACTATTCTTCCCTTTAACATACTACAAAGTTTACCAACAACTTTTCTACCCTGGGACTTCTCTTTCGTTTTGCTATTTTACTTTGCAAAGCATAGCTCCCAAATACAGTATCTGAAATGAAAAACAGTACCTCTTTCAGAACCACACCATTTATAGGGTAAAGCATTTGTACTCCACACTTCATTCTGCTTTCTCTCTATCCTATACTGTGTGCCAGATTCATTATATCATACACCATTATTTTATTTTATTGGATTCTCTCTCAATTTTCTCAGGCAAAACCTTTCATTCTTATAAACAACTTTCTGCAGACTTCATTCGTAGTCTGAATCATGAACATACATACAAGTTACCCCCTTGAATCTGTGACTACTTTTTTAGTTCTTCTTGGTACCTTCTAATGATTGTATTCAACTCTGAAAAGACCTCTCATCCTGATGGAATTAATAAAGGCTACATGTAACCAATTTTACTCATAATGTCTCTCCTAAGCTAAGTAAACATGACAGCAGAGAGCAGTAACAATACAGTACCAGCACAGTCCAGTCTCACTATACTATACATTGTTCACCATATGATGAACTGACAGAATGATGAACTAAAAGCTATACCCAGTTTTATGATAATGATGGCGAGAGTCACTTATATGATAAATGTGGTGACTGCGTATGGTACAACAATCCCGCGCATGTCAAGCAAAGATGGCTGCCCAGTGATTACATTCATTGTGATTGTCCACTTTCATTCTGTTTTGCAGATGCAAGGCCAATGAAACACAATCGCTATTGTCAAATAACAGAGTAAGTGCTTAACAAATAGTGCAATGTGTGATATTAAGTGAAGTGATAACTTTCTGTGAGCGAAATAGCGAAACTTCCAACTTGAAACTCATGGTTGGCAAAGGATGTTACCTCTAGTGGAAAGTGTGGTGCTACTAAAGGTGCCAAGGGCAAGCCTAAAAAAGTAAGATTTGTTTTTAGATTTCAGGTTACAGTACATGGTCATAGGCCCTCTCCCTATCCCCATTAGACAAGTTATATCGACTTTGTTGCAGGATAAATTGCTATGCGATTCGCCTTTATTGTTCGTTTTCTGTATCTTAACCAGCCACTCCTCCATCCCAAGCTTTCTCATTGCTCACTTCACCTCTCTAGGGACTCTGTCAAAGGCCTTCTCCGAATCAAGAAAGTACAGTTCCCTTTTTTTTCCTGGAGCTGTCAATGAATATGGCATCAGTGGTCCCCCTGCCTGGTACAAATCCAAACTGCATCTCATCAATATTCACTCTTTCTCTAATCTACTTTCTAGAACTCTCTCCATTACCTTCATTATCTGATCTAAAAGCTTTATACCTCTACAAATTCCTCTTTCCAGGGCATCACTCTTCCCCTTGTATGGTACACATTTACAATTACACTCTTCTGCCAATCATTTGGGACAACATATACAGTATAATCACATTTATCAGGTCAGTAACTAACCTCACTCCTGCATCTCCTGAGGCCTTCAACATTTCAGCAGTAAACCCAGACACACCTGCTGCCTTTCCCATCTGCATTCTACATAGCTATTGCCTCACTCACAGTAGCAGCGTCAATCAAAGGCCAAGGGCCAAACACTGTATCTGCTGGCTCTAAACCTTCCCTGTCCTAGTCAAGCTCCTCATTCAAAAACTGGCTATAATGCTTTCTCCATGCATCTTTAATATCCCACTGTTCACCACTACCCTACCTTCATCATTCTTCACACACTGCTCACCTATAATATCCTGATTCTCCCTCTTCACCTGATTTGCCACTTAAATATCATATTCTTCCTTTCCACATGACTTAGGTTATCAAGTAAAAGTCTCTATAACTCAGACTTCATCCTGTATACCTCTCTTCTATCCCTATGCTTAGCAGCCAAGTATTCCTCTTTGTTACCACCCTTCTTCCATTCTTGGCAAACTTCTGTTCTCCTTTACTGCGGCTTCTACACCCTCATCCCACCACCAGCATACTTGATGTCTTGGTGGGCCTCTTGTCCAACTGCATACTGCACCAGTAACTCTCAAGAGGTTGTTCTAGAGGGATCTGTACTGTTCATTAACGTCTCTGACAACGGCTCCCTGTTCAGCCACCACACTCCTCATCTCAATATAGAAAGCATCCCTTACTACTTGGTTTTCCAGCTTCCATTTTTTCCTCTTAGGTACGTAAGTCCTCTTTTTCATCACTCGTTCTTTAAGCACCATATCACATAATAATTTGTGCTGCTGCACACACTCCTTGCTCCCTATAACTTTAAAATCCCTCACTAACCTCCTATCAGCCCTCCTGATCAACAAATGGTCCATCTGACTGCTCAATCGGTAGAGAGGTGGCCTGCAGTCCTAATGGACCCAGGTTCAAATCCCCGCTGGGGCAGGGAACAGTTTAAGGATTTGAATTTCATTAAATCAGGCTTTACTGATCTACCGGAAGACCCGCCAACATGTTAAAAAAAAAAGAGGGAGAAAAAACACTAATACCATAACACCAGTCCTGTATGAGACAGCCCTAGCATGTATTCAATATGGATGGTGGGTGTCAGCGCCGAAGTGGTGACAGGTAGAGGTATCTGGTATGTATGAGGACTGCTGGGCCTTGACAGCAGGTTGTGAAGCCTATGCGCAGAGTCTAACACAAAAAAAATTTAAAAAATCAACCTACTCTCTCTTTCCCTAAAATGTGTGTTGCACAGAATCATGTTCGTTGCCTCCCCAAACTTGAGTATCTTTTCCCCTTCCTCATTTCTTGTACCATATGCACATTCCCCGAGTATTCCTTCATATCCTTAAGCTGCTTCACCTACATGACAATTTAAATCCCCTCCCAAAACCACTATTTCATCATCCCCAATACCACCTACTACATATATTAAGCCATCCCAAAATCTATCCTTCTCTACCTCATCCAGCCTGCCTGTGGAGCATATGTCTTCTATTGTATAGTAAATGAGTTGCAGGAGGTGTAGAGAAAAAAACAATTGATTATACGAGACCAAATCCAACGTACACAAACTGAATAATCCACAACTTAACGCTCCTCCAGTCTATCCACTTCACCCTCCTTTTGGAGTCCTAACATGTACTCTCCACCACCACAATCCCTTCCACCAACCTATCCTGGGGAGACTAATAAATGAACAAAATTTCAACCATTAAACTGGTATAAGAATTTTCTAAGGGGTTTCCTGGACTGAAATCTGTACAAATATTGATGACTCACTATGATGCAGGTTGATGGCAAGGTGTAGTGGTTTTTTATTGGCTGGTTGGTGGAGGAGATATGAGCACAGTGCTATCTCACACCTCCACCCCCTCCTTCTTTTTTCCTCTCTTTCCATTTTCTCTCATCCAGGCAATGTATTAGGCCTATATCATAATTTTTCTTCTTTCTAAAACAGACTGACACCAGTGGAAGGCTGGCCAGGCATGGGTGGTAAATAATCTCACTCACAAGCCATTAGTTACCTGCCAGATCTTGAAGTACCATTATCGAGTCACGGTGGAATCGATGCATAATTGATAAGATATACTACCGTACCACACTGGGAAAGACTGCACTGGTAACATTGGTTTCAGGCGAGTCCTCCCCTCCGATATAACTGAGATAATTGTTAGATTTTCTGTCAAAATAATACTAGCTTTCTCAGGTTTTAGCAACCCGCCTTCTTATCACCTCTTGCTCATTACCAGGCACTACTAGTCACACTCAACCTAATAGGCGATTTCTAAAGAAAAATGTCAACTATTTCTCATCAAGTTCAAGGACACTCCTTTGCAATATTTAAGCCATTTCCTTTCAGAAAAAAAATTATATATAATTCAGGACATCTCAAAGATTAATACAGTGCGCATCAGAGCCTTTAAAACTTAACGAAACTAACACAATTGCGAAAAATACGTGTTACCTGCTGAACAGGCAAAGATCCGCCACCAATCCCGTCCCCAGACCCAGTGGTTGCAACAGCACAGTTTGTCCAGATTCATGAAATATAACATGAATGAAAGCACCACTGAAATATTACGCAAAAATTAGCATAGAAACTATACTGGTAATCCGTTGCAAAACAAGTTACTAAAAAATTAGCTCACGCAACGATGTTAATTTCACCCAACGAAACATTTCATTTACTTTGAGTGGCCCATGCATCTTTTAATTGTAGTTGTATTTACAACGTTTTTTTTTTTTTTTTTTGTTAAATTCACTTTTGGAGGAAAGATACACTAGGTATGAAAATCATGCAAGCACTGCACATGATGGAGTGGGGGAGAATTATTATATTTGAAGAAACTTCAATGGCAATCGACACAGAAAACGAATACTATAAATAAGGGTAACTGCTGACGTTTCCCTCAGTATATAAAAAAAAAATAATACTATGCTGGTAGGGTGAGTTTGTAAACAATTTTTGGTAAGTTGCACAAGTTACCCCGATACAATGGAATTTACACTAAGTTTGTTGCACGTATGGGGTACAAGTGAATAAAAAGCACCATACGTTGCGGGACGCAATGCTACACAAACATTATAATGAGTGATACTGTCACCCAGTTTGCCTTGGGTCAGGGTGTCAGTAGTATAGCCTATAGGATTTATTACAAGGGCAAACTTGCATGTATGGTGGGTAAATGATTAAGCGAACCCGCCATTTTGATGTGTGAGGCCAAAAGGCAGTGCCGGGGGCGCCCCGCAGGTATTGGCGGTTGCTACAGACGCTCCCATTCTCTTCACAACGCTGACTCGCCAGGCAATATCACCAATACAGCTGATTGATGTATTTTTGCTGATTGTACTCAGTCTTTCCCAAATTCATCGGAGGGGTTTCATACATAACGATGTAAAATCTGATAAAATAATTCTGGATTTCAGCCAGGGTCGTGTTACGGTCAAACTAATTGACTTCGAGTTATGTAGTAAAGCAGAGCGCCATCGTCAGCACCGATGGTGCGCACCAGAGATGTACTTCGGAAGTTCGGCCGAGCAACGAGCTTGGCGGGAGCGGTGTACTCGCTGCGATATCTCATAGCAAGCAGGTGTAACCAACTGGAGTTGCTGCGACTGGGGACTTGGTCAAGTGACCTGGTGTAACTGGGTTACCAGATGATGCGTCTTGACCCCGCCAGGCGACCGTCACTAAGCGTTAAGGCCACACCGGAGGTGATGAGTGGGGAGCGGCAAGATGAGCGTCAACGCGATGCCTGTCCAAATAGGAAGCGGCAACCTCGCGCGCGACAGATAGTCAGAAGCTGTTCGTCAGTGCAAATATGTCGTAGACCAAGCTATCAAGCCAGGGGCTGTCGCTAGGCAGTGAGCGACATTTTGGAACATGCTGCATCACGTAGCAACGAGCGCAGCGGGTGAGCGGAGCAACATACCTCCCCGCTCATGCAGTGTGTGAGTTTTATCGTGTGGCCTCATCCTTCCCCGTTCGTAGCGTCCTGTGTGGCCATACTCTAACGCACGTTATAACTATTCTGTACAAAATGAAACATTACTGTGTTGTTGATTGTACTGCCCGCTGAGGCAGGTGCCGGCATAATGTATAGCCAAATTATGCACCTTGATTCCGCCAGGCGACCATCCCTAACGTAAATTATAGCCGTTTTGTGCAAAATAAAACATAACTGTGTTGTTGACTCCATTCAGTTCGAGATGCTTGGACACACCGCGTTTGAATGACTGGAGATCATAGGAAGTAGGAAATACAGAGGTAGATAGTTCCAGAGTTGACCAGTTGCATAAATGAAGGACTGGGAGTAACGGTTAACTCTTGCATTAGAGAGTTGGACAGATAAGGGATGAGAGTTTGTTTCTAGTTGGGTACTACGTGCCCGTCGTAGAGGTGGAGGGATGCAAGCAGACAGTTCAGAGGAACAGTGACCGTTGAAGTAGCGATAGAAATGAGATAAAGATGCAACAGTGCGGCGAAGAGACAGAGGTTGAAGGGAGCCAGTAAGAGGAGGAGATTTAATGAGACGAAAAGCCTTTGACTCCACCCTATTGAGAAGAGCTGTATGTGGGGAGCCTCTCCACACATGAGAGTTGTACTCCACACAGGGGTGAATAAAACCCGTGTATAAACAGCTGTGGAGGGGTAAAAAAAGGTTCGGAGTCGGCTATTACTTATGATAAATTCTTGTGAAACAGCAGTGAGTGGTGTTTATGGTGAGGTGCATGTTATTATTTCATAACAACAACACAATGATGTGCTTGCTCTTACTCTTATTAAACATGACTGTACCACGTCCAGCCAGTGATGCAGATGCTGCCACACAATGCTCTGTGGTGTATTAAATCAATTTTATTACTGTACTGTCTTGTGCCTCGTTTCAACATTAACCCCTTCATTCCGATGAAAAATTTTCTTTTATTCATAGCAGATTACTTTATTCATCATTCTGTTAGTTACTCTTACATTCTTGGTCTTTCTTCCAATGTCATCTGCTGAACGCCACCTCACCTGTAAGCTGTACCATTTTTTCTTAGTTTAAGTGTAGGCTACGTGTGTGATAACCTTTCTTGCTCCTGTACTCCCAAGCGTGGCCAGAAGACCAAGTTAGGCACTCATAGATTTGTCTGATGGTCAAATACTAAGCTGCAGAGACACACAAGACAAGAAGAAACATGGTGTAGGTTTTGTCGAATACTTGAGTGGCAACACTGAAGAATTCTCTAGTGTAAATGAAAGAGTAGCAGATTATATCATTACACTGAACAAGTGATACAAAATAAAACTAGTACAGGTTCATGCACCAACATCAGCTTATGATGAGGAGGAACTAGAAAAATTTTATAAAGCAGACTAGTAGAGGAAGCAGTGAATAAGCACAAAACCCAGTATAAATTTGTAGTGGGGGATTTTAATGCAAAGGTCGGCAAGAAAAGAGTAGGCGAGACTGCAGTAGTGTATTTTGGAATGGGTATCCATAATGCAGGAGGCGAAATGATAATGGGATTTGTTGACAGGAACAATCTAAGAGAAATAAACATGTATTTTCAAAAGAAACAAAGTAGGAAGTAAACTTTAATGGAACCAAGAGGTGAAAGAAAGGGAAAAAAAAAATCCTCTGATAAATGACATACTTGTACAGTGAAAAAGTCACTGCACTGAACAAAGTAAATGTAGGAAGCGACCACTTGCAACAGCGAGAGAGAGAGGAGCTGAATTTAGCATGTCAGTGCAGAGTAACTATTGGCAGTTGATGGTTGAAACAAATGCCGACGCAGAGCAAACGAACGAAAGCTTCACGAGAACAGTAAAGGAAGCACCTCTAGAAATAGGAGGTATGAAAAGACGTAACATCTGCAAGCTCTAAGAAAGTACCTAAGGAAATTTCAAAGAAAAGAAAGAATATGACTGTGAGGAGAAGCAGAAATCACAGTGAAGCGGCGGAACTAAAGAAAACTATCACTAAGAAGAAAATGAAGATACTGGAAAGTTTGACATTTACAGGGCTGAAGAAACTTTAAGGATTGGAGGAAGCCTGAGGGCAACTAAGCGATTTGTTATAGGCAGGGACAACATGTTTTCTCTGACCATCTCTAATGGAGAGTAACTAACAATAGAAATTAAGTGAACACAAAAAAGAAATGTTTATATAAAGCTGTACAGTAGCAGTACGATGGTGGAAGTCAACTGAAAATAGAGAAGTAGCAGTGAAAAGAGGTAAAGCAGCAGGTGTTGATGGTATATCTGCTGATCTTATAAGGATGCAGGTCACTTTGCATTAAATGACATAACAAAGCTATTTACGACATTTAGAAGACAGAGCTGTACCTAAATTTAGGGAAAAATGCGTCTATTATTCTGCTTCACACAAAAAAGTGATTTTAAAGACCTCTGGGACTACTGTTCATTTAGTCTTCTACCTGTGGTGTACAAACTTTTTACGAAAGTCCTTATAGTTTGAAATAGTCCACCCTTAGATGCAAGCCAGCCAAGAAAACAGACAGGATTTCAATGTGGTAACTGGACAGCACACCATATTCAAGTTATTCAACAGGTGATTGACAACACTTCAGAGTATCCGAAACTTTTGTGCGTAACATTTAATGCTTACGAGAAAGCCTTTGATTTAGTTGAAACAGCTGTAGTTAAAACAGCAATTCCAGGACAAAATGTAGAGGAAGAGATCGCACGCCCACCAGAAAACTCCGTACGGACAGTCAGAAAGTAACAATAAAGAAAGGTATTAGACAAGGAGGCACAATTTCACCCAAATTATCCACTGCGTGCATAGAGGGCGTTTTTAATAATCTAGACTGGGATGACAGGAATTAATAAAAAGTGGGCGATTGATAGATTTGCAGACATCATAGTCCTCTTCAGTGAATCAGGGGGAGTACTACAAGAAATGATAGATGACCTGAACAGGGAGAGTCTGAAGGCAGGTTTGAACGTGAACATGAAGAAGACGTTTGTTCCCATCCAGTAAAAAATAGGAGACTATGAGGAACAAGAAATGTGTTGAGGAATGTGTATACCCAGGACAGGCAGTTCAGGCAGACCCAGTACGTGACACTGAAATCAAGCGAAGAACAGGAATGGGATGAAGGGCTTCTGGCAAACTAAGTAGCTACGTGAAAGACAAGCGATTACCATAATGCCAAAAAAAAAAAAGTAGGTTATATAATCAGTGTATCCTTCCTGTTCTACCTTATGGATCAGAAACACGTAGCCTAACAAAGTAATTGTAACAAAATCAAGAGTGCTCAGAGAGGAATGGAAGGATTGCGTTAGGGGACACATGGAGGAAGAATAAAGAGAGCTTCAGGGATAACAGAACAGACGAAAGTAGAGGATATAATAGCTAGTGGAAAAAAAAAAAAACATTAATGGGTGTGGCCAGGCCTTGTCCTTCGTAGAAAAAAACAGGTGGACAACAAGGGTAAACTAAGTGGCAGCCCAGAGATGAAGTGAGAGGGAGAGGAATACAGAGGAAGAGGTGGTGAGATGAGGTATGGAGATTTGCTGGGAACAGGTTAACAGCCAATAAGACAGAGTGGAAAAAGATGGGAGTGGTCTTTGTCCTCCCTCGGGACTGATTTAGGTTGATGATGGCGATGGTGATGAACAAACGTACATCTTTTCTACCCTAAATGCCCTACACCGTTTTGTTTAGTACATCACGCTGATCGCTGTGTTACGTGTTTCCTTTGGTTTTGTACGGTGGCGTTTAAAATAAATTGTTCGACTTCCTCAAACTCCTTCATAGACTTCAAATATAATGAACCCTCTCACTCTGACTCCTCTCCATCTTTTTGTCGTTCTTTCGTATTCGTTCAGACGTTTGATTCTCACTCTGGATGATTCCGATGTTTTTTTTCTTCATCCCTCAATCTCTCCAACTTCCTCAAACTTCTAACTGAAATTTATCCAAAAGATTTGTTTTCTGCCCTTTCTGGCCTCGGCACTAAAAAGGCGTACAGTCCTGGTGGCGTCCGTCCTGTTGTTGTTGATAACTGAGATGTGCTGCTACTCCGCCTAGGCAAACCATACCTTTGCCAGTCAACTTACTCTTCTCTTTTCAAAACTGTTCCAAAGAATGATGTCCGCTCCCAGCTCTCTAACTACCACCCTTTCTGCATTAATCTTCTGCGTTTCCAAAGCTTTTGAGTTCATCCCCCGAGGAAAGATTCTAAAACGCCTTTACTCTAGCAACCTTCTTTCCGGGCCCTCGGACAGGTGATCATTCTCTCAAGTGAAATCTTTGTCACTACAGCTGACATCCCAAAGGTTTTCGGTTAAGCTCGACACAAATCTTTAATTTCCGAACTGCTTTCCTACTGTTTTAATCCTTCTATCCATGCCTTTATCTCCAGCTTCCTCTAGCACCGCTGTGGTGGAAGAACAGCGTTTTATTTCAAGTACTGTATGTCTTTTTAAATTCAAATACTGGAAAGTTTCTCCATCTGTCTATAGCCAGACGCCATAATCCCGTAAGGGGTGCCGTTTGTCTTTGAGTTAGTTGTTTTACGGGAAGGAGCACTAACCTTCCGTCAACCCAATTGTTGTGATACGTTGGGAACAGGTATAGGTTGGTTATTTGGTTACCACCCAGCGTTGTAAACGGTTTTCTGGCTTACAGGAAACCATTAAGCTTGTCATCCAATATAAAACCACCTGACAAGGAAAGAAATCAAAAGGGACGGGAAAAA
>JAGKTI010006913.1:18410-38864 GCA_018397915.1 Birgus latro | reverse complement strand
TTCATTCTTTCCTCTTCTGTCTATCTTTCCTTCATTCTTTCCTCTTCCTTCTGCCTAAGAGTGACTTCACACTCCTTCTTCCAATTTTCTTTCCTTCATTCTTTCCTCTTCCTTCTGCCTATGGGTGACTCGACACAGAGTGACAAGGCAAATGGTTTCCTGTACACCAGGAAACCATTTACTACCCTGGGTGGTAACCATATAACCAAATTATGGCACCTGGTGGTTTAGTGAGTAGTTACAGTGTTCCAGTCGGATTGAGCAGGTGCAGGTTTGTATCCAATAGTCTAATAAAGATATGGAAAAAGTTGGGTCAACCCACCACTAATCGCAATAATTTTTCTGTTTCTTGCAAATAATGTCACATTATTGCCAGAATAACATATTAAAAGTCTAGAAAAATCTAACTATGGGAACATATCTTAAATTTTATTTGATGACATACCCTCCACCCCTAAATTCGTCATTTTGCTATGGTGAATAACAACATTAAGGCAGAACCATATAGGTTACGCTTTCAAATTTTGTTAGCAAAGTGTTCCCGGTGAAATAAGTTTAAGCTATCAAATCTATGCAACACATATACAAAACAACTACAAAATAATACAACTTTACTCCTAACATGGGTGACAAAGACAGAAACAACTGTAGTTACCAGTAAATATTGCAAGGTTTAATGTCTGAATGTGATATTCATCTAATTCATGTGAGGTACATGGGATATAACATCAAAAAATTAATAATGAATTTGTTCGTTTATATTTATATTGACCAATGCTTATACGTTAACATTTATATTTCCAGGTTCAAGTCATCGTTACTGATTTCCTCCAAATCAATGGTTGACATATTTGAACAGATCCCTCTACACTGTCCACATGCATTTGAACAAGAAAACCCGTTTTTGCGACAAGAACATCGAAGGGTGTGGCATCCAGTCTTACAGCTGCACCTGACAACCTCAAGGAGTTCCTGTGGTGTTGGGTCGAGGTCTGTGGTGATAGGAAGCATTTTTCCATTGACGACTTTTCATCCCCATTCTTCAGGATGCAGAGTGCTCACACCAAACCACACCTGTACGTGGTAGTATTTTTTTATTTTTTTAAATGCAAGGACGCAGGAACCAAAGGCCATGGGCCCGCAAACTGTTCCTTCCAAGAAAAAGCAAAAACAATTCAAAAGAGAGCCAAATTCAAGATCGGTAAACTGTGAATGATGCAAAAGTCAGAGGAATATTTTGGGGCTCTAAGCTTGAGGTGGCGGATGTTGTCTTTTCACAAAAGCATCTCAACTGCATCTCGTTTATTGTTTCCCCACTGAGACCACTGTACAGAGACACAACTGCTGTTTCTCCTGCAGCGATCATACTCTTTTTAAGCATACCACTTTCATGAAAATCTGCGCCTGTTCACAGAAAACAGCATTTTTTGTCAGTGTCAGAGCAATGTGCTTACCAATTCCATGCAGTCTGGAAGTAGTGTCACATCCCAAGACAGCATGTAGGAAAAAGATATTGTCACAGACTGTGTCACCAAGATTTGCCCTGGTTGTTTTAATGTTCCATGTTCTTGGTCTCTTTTTCGTGTGTGCCAGGGTCTCTGGTTTGAAATACAGATTGTGAGATGTCTTCTTTCCATGATGAAAAGGAGCACAAGCATCTCTTTGCATGAACGACTTCACAACCAGTTGCCTCCAGTCTTTCAACAAGCATACTGTATGGAGGAAGCACTGTTTGTTGTTCTTGTTGGCAAGAAATTCTTCTCTTTTGCTTTGTACTGTAGCTTCGTATCAGTAGTAAAATGAACTGTGGCACCCACTAATCCATTGTTTCGTCGAAGATAAGCACAATCCTTTGGAGAGGCTGCGTTTGAGTACCCATCGAAGACAACTGTAGCTCGCCCATACTTCTTGGAGACATAGCGGCAGAAATCCAGAAGGATCTCTTCCCAGCTGTTCCAACGTGTCCATGGTATGTGGTGCAATAAAGCACCCCCATCCAGGATGTAATAGATTTCGCCTTCTGGAGTAGGTGTATCTAAACCATCACGCCACACTGCGCCAGATAAGCTTGCTTTGTCTGCTGCCTTCAACATGATTTTAGAGTCAAACAAAGCTGTAGGGTATGAGGACAGCTCATAAGACATTATTTGAGCAAGATCGCCACATCTAGTTCCTGCAGTTATAAGTCTCTGGAAGAGAAGACTGGGATCTGTATGAACATCTTCATTTCCAATAACAACTGCTGATTTGATATCCATGGTTGTGGCCTGTGCCTTTCTCTTGAAGACAAAATCTGACTGTCTTTTCCCTTCCATAGCCTGCAGAATGGCTCTACCAACTTTTTCTGCCAAGTCAGCAGTCACTGCTGCAGTTATGTATTAATAATATACTACATCCATACGATATATTAAATAAAATTCAAGTGATACCATCCAGTCATACATTGGTGTGCTTCAAAACATGCAAAAGATAACATGTTCTTATCACATTTGCTGTTTTGAATTGTTAATTAAGGATTATCTAAGTTACAAACAAATATAATTACATGTTAATTTATTATGTACCTTCAATTTATACCATTTTTTATTCATTCATTGCCATAAAACCGTGTACGTACCACTTACATAATCACAATGAGAGGTTACTGGACAAATAAAAAATGCTGAGTCAGCATTTTTACATAAAGCCTTAAAAACTATCTTCCCATAAATAGATTTTTCTAGACTTTTAATATGTTATTTCAGTATTGCAGAAGTGTAAATTAAAACAGAAAAAACTATCGAAATTTGTGGTGGGTATATCCATATCTTTACTGGACTACAAGGGGTGGCTGGGGTTTATTGCTCACAGATGAGTAAGGACCAACTTGCCTAGTTCCAGGCTCTTACTCTCCTGATGGGGCAACACAGGATTGGATGGAGGGATCATCATGCTTCATCATCTACAATCTATCACCTATCATCATCCAACATCTTCCATTGTCCATCATCAACCATCATAATAATCCAACATCTATCATCCAATATCCTTCATCTCTCATCCATCATCATCATCATCAATCATCAACAACCCATCATCATCATAAATCATCCTCATCCATCACCATCATCATCATTCATCATCTATCACTGTCAATCATCGTATATCCTCTATCATCTATTGCATCATCCATCATCATCATTCATTATGATAATCCATCATCTATCACCCATCATCATCTTCCATCATAATAATCCAACAATTATCATCCATTATTATCCTCTAATATCCTTCCATCATCAATAATTCATCATCAATCCATCATCAATAATTCATCACCATATATCATCCATCTTCATCATCCATCATCATCCTTCACACATATCATCTGTCTTCGTCCATCATATATCATCCATCATCTATCAACATCATTATCTATCATGATGATCTATCATCATCATCTACCATCATCATCACTATTTTCAGTCATAAGATGATGGTAATGTGCACAACTCCCACTTACTGAGACTGATACACAACCCACATCCAATCACTGGAGGTGAAACTTGTTACATGTGACCATGTGTCAATGCCATCTGTTGAGGAAAAGACCAGATACATGCTCATCCCCCCTTCCACTACCCCCACCGTAAAGTGATTAAGTTGCCATCTAGCAATGACTGATTTCAAGGGAAACAGTTTTGTTTCTGTATGTACATATAACCTTGTCTACCCATAAGCAAAAGTTTTCATCTTTCATTTTTCCACCTGCTTCATGAAGTATCCTCCATTACAGCAGCCACCATAAAACTTATATGATGAGGCTATCCCATAAGTGACTTCTAATTTCTACTACCATTACTACCATAATGAGTGGATGAGGAACAGGGGTGACGAAGAAGCTGAGAGACGGACGAGAGAGTTATATGTAGTGAGGAGGAGAGAGGTGAAAAGATTAGTAAGAGAGTGTAAGAAGAGAGTGGATGAGGAATTTGGAAGGAATTTGAGTGCAAAGTGGAGGGAATGTAAGAAAATGTTCTGGAAGGAGGTAAAGAGAGCTAGACAGGGTGCCTACGAAGTCAGTGGGGGTATGAAAGATAAAAATGGTAGATTACTAGTGGAGAAGGGAGAAAAAGTAAACAGATGGAGAGAACACTTTAATGAACTGTTGAACATAGAGAATGAAAGTAATGCAAGTATAAGTGGCTGGGGAATGGCAGGGAGAAGGAGGATTGTGAGAAGAGAGGAAGAAATCACCAGGATGGAAGTTGTGGAAGCAATGAAGAAAGTTAAAATGGGGAAAGCCCCAGGAATTGATGGAGTGTGTGGTGAAATGCTGAAGCATGGGGGAGAGATAGTAATAGAATGGATGTGGAAGGTGTGCAGATTGGCTTGGGAGGAGGGTAGAGTCCCGGAGGATTGGAAGTCAGGTATAATTATTCCTCTGTATAAAGGAAAAGGGGAAAAAGCAGTGTGTGGTAATCATAGGGGAATTTGCCTTCTCAGTGTAATAGGAAAAGTATATGGTAGGATACTTATTGACAGAGTTAGGGAAATTACTGAGGAATTAGTTGGAGAAGAACAAGGAGGTTTTAGGAAGGGAAGAGGTTGTGTAGACCAGATATTCATTCTTAGATCCTTAGTGGAAAAGTTTCTAGAGAAGGGCAAGAAGTTGTATGCAGCCTTCATGGATCTGGAGAAAGCTTATGACAGGGTGGATAGACAAGGTTTGTGGAAGGTATTAAGAGTATATGGAGTGGATGGGAAGTTGTTGAAAGCTGTGAAGAGTATGTATGAGGGTGCTAAGGCTGCAGTGCGTGTGGATGGCAAACTGAGTGAATCTTTCCATTTGAAGGTTGGATTGAAACAAGGATGTGTCATGTCTCCATGGTTGTTCAATCTGTATATGGATGGGGTTATAAAAGAGATACAAGGTCAGGCAGTGGATGTTGGAGTGGCCCTAGTGAGAGAGGGCAGTGTTTGGAAACTCCCTGTGCTGTTGTTTGCAGATGATACTGTGTTGTTGAGCAAAGATGAAGGGGAGCTGCAAGGCTTGGTAGATGAGTTTGGGAGAGTGTGTAAGAAACAGAATCTAAAGGTGAATGTAGGGAACAGTAAAGTGATGGTCTTCGAGAGAAGTGAAGCCAGTGAATGTACAGTGAGATTGGATGGGAAGGATATGAAGAATGTGAGTGAATTTAAGTACTTGGGCAGTGTGATGAGTAAGGATGGAAGTCTGGAGGGTGAAGTGCTCGAAAGGGTGCAGCAGGGAAGGAAGGTTGCTGGTTCGTTAAAAGCAGTGATAAGAAACAGGGAAGTGACCATGGAAGTGAAAAAGTTGTTACATGACAGTATTGTGATACCAACTCTGACATATGGAAGTGAAGCTTGGACCCTGTTGCAAGGACAGAAGTCAAGAGTGAGAGCAGTGGAAATGAGTTATTTGAGAGGAGCATGTGGAGTCACATGGAGAGACAGACTAACAAATGAGGAAGTGAAGGAGCGTTGTGGTGTGCTTGAGGATGTGATGGGAAGCGTTAGGAGAAGCACGTTAAGGTGGTTTGGGCATGTGGAGAGGATGGAGAGTGAAAGACTGACGAGGAGAGTGTATGTGTGTGAGGTGGAGGGGGCGAGAGGGAGGGGGAGGCCGAGGATGAGATGGAGGGATGGAGTGGAGAGGTATATGAGAGAGGGGGGTGTGAGTTGGAAGCGTGGTAGTGAAATGGCAGGGGACAGAGTGACATGGAGGTGATTTGTTTGTGGCCACCCCGTGCGGGATTGAGGCGTCTGGCAATAGATAGATAGATAGATTATTCTAGATTTTTCTGGAAAAAGAAAATGTTTATAGTGCCTTATAATTCTGAAGAGGTAATGAATTTCATTACACCCAGCACGAGGTATGGATGATGGATACTGAGAAATCAAACACTTGAAAAAACAAACACTACATGAATTTTCCAACCTTTTATATGTTCCTGGTGATATATATATGTGAAGAGATGTCTTTCATCATATAAGACAAAAACATGACGGTCGACAGGTGAGTTCTCCCACAGGCACCCTTTGCTTGAGCCAGGGAATTCAGGTATCTCCAGCAAGTCATCATTTACCTGGGAGAATATGAATTACAGTAATCTTTCAATTAATTATGTGGTATGTACAAACGCCTAACGAAGTGATGACCCGATTCCCTGTAGCTTTTGCTTAGAAAGTAGCCTAGATATATTTGCCATATTGCACACCAGAAGGAGCAGAAATTAGGTAAACAACCCCAAAAGGCAATATATAAGTGTTTTTACTGTGCATTTCTCGAGTTACATGAGAGGAATCCACAATATACTAAAGCTCAAGCTTAGCTGTATGAAAGAATGTGAAACACACGCCCTATCGCTCCAAGGTTTCAGGGTTATAATGCGGAGAAACTCTTGTAATACTTATTTTACATCTTACATCAACAATACTGAAGGAAAAATGTCCCATTAAATAAAACTCACAGATAATGCTAATGTCGAAATCAAGAGTGCCATCATATCAGAAAAACTGACATTAAAAATATACTATCATCCACATTTAGTTCTCCATGAGGGATGATATTTACACAAGAAAACCCACATGAGCTGTAAGCAAGACGGATCGTCAATACGATACTACAGCCTGTCAGTGCAAGCAGATTATTGCTCTTTATTTACAATATTCAGCACGACAGATATCCCAGCAGCTTAATATCATGAAGAGGACAGTTAACAGATAGATAAGGGATACAGAGAGAGGAAGAATGTAGAAAATTTGCCAACTGGACGCCCTCGTAGCACAAGACCAAGAAAGACAAATTACTGCATGTGCCCAAGAACAACAACTAACCACCTGTGTTGTTATCAAGAAGCAAGTTAATGTGCCAGTATTCAGTTAAGTTAGTGAAACCAGTGCAATTATCGGGGGAAAATTGGTCGTTTTTATTCACACGACGAAAATCTAAAATGTAATAAAATACTGTATGTTGGGCAGAGCCTCTGTGGTACAGTGGTAAAGTGTGCATTTTCGTACACTGAAGAACAAGGGTTCACGCCCTGCCAGAGTGATAAACTTTGGAAGCGTTCTTCCAATCAAGTTCTGCTTTGGCAGACATAAGGGGTGCTGTGGTTGAACCAGTGTGGCATACTGTACTATAAAGTATGCTTGCACCCAGTCAGCTTGCCTGGGCCGACTAAACTTGGTTCACAGACTACACACACATCCAAAGCCACTCCAACACAACAATCACACAAGCACTTCTCACCCTACATACAATCTCTGCAGAGCACCACATGTTGGTGGAGTGGAGCCTGATAAACCAGAACGAAAGAAAGAAAGTTTCATGAAAGAACTGAAGAGGAAGAGGGTGACAGTCAAAAGCAAGAGTGCGAAAAAAAAAAAAAAAAAAAAAAAAAAAAATAAAAATAATAATAAATCAGGGGGGGGAGGTGTCGAGACAAAGGCCGAGACACATCCACACATATCCATGGAATGATGATGACACTGATGTTAAGGCCTGGCATGCAGTGTTGCCAAAGGAAAATTGTAGAAATCCAATAGACTGGTCTCAAAAATGGTAAAAATCAGCCAGACTGAGGAAAATTATGGAACAAAAATGCTGAACAGGACTTTAAAAGAATGCCAGATATACATAAAATATTTAAATTTTTACCAGCTATACTGCTTCTAAAACCTCTAAATTTAGCAGGAAAATTGCTACATTGGTAACACTGCTGGCATTACTCTTGACGAGTGGAAATGTGCCAGGTGTCGCTTTGTATTTAATTTACTGACCTAAAAAATAAAAATAAAAACACTAAACTTAATTAATATTTTAGCAAGATTATTTTTTTTACACCATGAATAATGTCTGCAGGGCAGGCAAAGATTGTTTCTGTCTCCTAACTCCTGATCAAGTGAACACTGCCAGACCCAGGAAGTTTTGTCTGAAACTTAAAGAAAGTGAGTCATCACTTGTTTGGGAGATTGTACAAAAAAAAAAAAAAAAAAGCTATTTTATTTGTATCAAATTTGCACCCATTTCATAACCTAACCATCATCATCATCATCATCATCCAAACCTCCTTCTCACCCTAGGGTGGGGTGAGGAGTAGCAATGTCCAGACAGCCAAAGTTTGCCCAATTCAATGGCCCATGCTTCCATTCACTCATCATTCAAGCCCATGGAGTCCTGGCTCTATCTGATGGGCCAAAAGGTATTACCACATACTGTAGTTTCACAAATACCTATCTGATCCAGTCAATCTGAATGCTGTCACGTTAAAAAGGGGGTGCCAAATCCCTGGTCATGTGCTTCTCCGCACAAAATTCATTCAGCCAGCTCTATCTCTTGTCAGTCTCTTAGCCTCACCAACTTCCATAAGTCTCTTCCTCACACACTCATTCATCATATTTCTCCACTCTCCTCTTGGTCTACCTTGCCTCCTCCCTCCTTCAAATTCACTCAGGTATACTTTTTCACAATTCTATTGCCACCAACTCTCTCCACATGACCATACCATCTCAGTAAACTCTCTCTGATTCTGATGTTCACAGACTTCCTCACGTCGCACCTTTCATGAATCACATTATTCCACATCCTATCCTTCCTCTGTACTCCACATACATTCCTCAACACTCCCATTTCCACTGCTCTTACTCTTGCCTTTTTATTTTCAAGCCACACCATTGTCTCACACCTCTATGTTAAAGCTGGCACTAACACTCCTTCAAGTAAGCCTCATGCAGCTGCAACACTCAATCAAGGCCTTCATAGCACCAGGTACTTTCCTTCCCTGTGTCACTCTACTTTCCACTTCTTTTGCACATTTCCCTCTCTCTTACATCACTGTACCCAGGTATTTGAACTCTCTCACCACTTCCAGTCTCTCTCCATTCATCGTAACATCACAATGGGAATCATCTTCTCTCTCGATTACCATCACTTTACTCATTTCTACATTTACTCTCAAGGCATGATGCTCACAGAAATCTACAAAACTCTGAACCAGTCTACCAGGGTTTTTAAATGTCTATGAGTATCATGCCTTGACAGTAAATGTGGAAAAGAGTAAAGTGATAGTTATTGAGAGAGAAGGTGACTCCCAGTGTGACGTTACAGTGAATGGAGAGACTGTGGAATTGGTGAGAGAGTTCAAATACCCTTGCTTAACAATGCAGTTCTGCTGCCAAACCTTGTATTAAGCAAGCATATTATATCTTGTGGTTAGTGGGCATAAGCTGGACCTGTGGGGAATATTTTTACCTAATTTATGCCCAAAATAAACCCAAGTAAAGTTCACAGCCACCTACAACATCGCATACTGCCACCATAAATTGCTGCAGATGAATAATTATAAAACATAAAACCTCTATTATAATACATCTCTTGGACCTATTGCAGACAAGTAACCCAGATCAATACAAGATAGAGGTACTGTCACCACTTGGAACCACTGACCACAATTTCATCAAAGCCAAGGTGACCAGATGGCACTTTGATAGGGCAGACTGGGAGAGATTTAGAAATTATCTAGCTGATATATTCCATGGCAGTCTTTCTTCTCAACTGACATGGATTCTACCCAGTCCCACATTAACAACTTCATATAAGTCAGTATGGAATTGCTCATACCTAGTCAACAATTTAGTCTTTCTTCTCAACTGACATGGATTCTACCCAGTCCTACATTAATAACTTCATACATGTTGGTATGGAATTTCTCATACCTAGTCAACAATTTACAAAAAGATCACACTTCCCAAAAAGGTTCAACAACAATTGTACCAGAGCATCAGCTCAAAAGTCTTCAGTATGTAGCTCTTACTAAAAATCAAAGACTACCAAATCCCTTAATCACTTTAAAATTGCTAGAAACCATGTAAAAGCAGTAATTCTATCTCTATCTACTGCCAGACACCCTAACCCCATAAGGGGTGGCCACAAACAAATCACCGCAATGTCACCTGGTCCCCCGCTATTTCAATGCCCTAACCCAGCTCATACACCCCTTTCCCATATACCTCTCCACTCCATCCCTCTATCTCATCCTTGGCCTTCCCCTCCCTCTCCCCTCCTCTATCTCACTCACATACACTCTCCTCATTGTATCTTGCTTTACATCCTCTCTACATGGCCAAACCACCTCAATGTATTTCTCCTAACGCTTTTTATCACATCCACATCCACATCACAATGCTCCTTCACTTTCATTTGCCAGTCTGTCTCTCCATGTAACTCCACATGCTCCTCTTAAATAACTCATTTCCACTGCTCTCACTTTTAACCTGTGTCCTTCCAACAAGGCCCAAGCTTCACTTCCATACATTAGAGCTGGTATAACAATACTGCCATGCAGTGACTTTTTTACTTCCGAACTCACTTCCCTGTTTCTTATCACTGCTTTCAAAGAACCAGCAACTTTTCTTCCTTACTGTACCCTTTCAAGCACTTCACCCTCCAAATTTCCATCCTTACACTACCCATGTATTTATATGCACTCACTTTTCCACCTCCTCATCATCCAACCTCATTGTACATCAGGTGACTTCATTTCTCTTGAAGACCATAACTTTACTCTTCCCTACATTCACCTTTAGAATTCATTTCATACACACTCATCCAAATTCATTCTCCAAGCCTTGCAGTTCCCAATCATCTTCACTCAACAATGCAGTATCATCTGCAAAACAGTAGTACAGGGAGTTTCCAAATGTTGCCCTTTCTCTTTAAAGCTGCTCCAACATCCACTGCCCTACCTTGTATCTCTTTTATAACCCCATCCATATACAGATTGAACAACCATGAAGACATGACACATCCCTGTTTCAAGCCAACATTCAAAAAGAAAAATCCACTCAATTCACTATCCACACACACTGCAGCCTTAGCCCCCTCATACATACTCTTCATGGCATTCAACAACTTCCCATTTACTCCATATATTTTAAAATTTTCCACATTCCTTGTCTCTCCATCCTGTCATATGCTATCTTGAAATCCATGAAGGCATACAACTTCTTTCCCTTCTCTAGAACTTTTCCACTCAAGACCTAAGAATGAATATCTGATCTACACAACCTCTTTCCTTCCTGAAACCTCGATGTTCTTCGCCGAGTAATTCCTCTGTTACTTCCCTAACTCTGTTCATAAGTATCCTACCATACACTTTTCTTATTACACTAAGAAGACAATTGCCCCTGTGATTACCACACAATTTGTTGGCCCTTTTTACTTTATAAGTATCCTAGCATACACTTTTCCTATTACACTAAGAAGACACTTGCCCCTGTGATTACCACACAATTTGTTGGCCCTTTTTACTTTATAAGTATCCTACCATACACTTTTCCTATTACACTAAGAAGACAATTGCCCCTATGATTAACACAAATTCGTCAGCCCTTTTTACTTTATACAGGGAAATAATTATATCTGACTTCTAATCCTCCAGGAGTGCACCTTCCTCCCAGGCAATCTACATTTCTTCCATATTCCTTCTACTAATCTCACCAAATCAAACTTTCTTCACAACCTAGAATCTATTAAACCAATATTCCTAATAAAATATTCTGGTCAACTCTCATTTCTTTCAATAGTAACTGAAACAATTATCACCAACTCCCTCACTGAAATCTTCAGACAGAAACACTGTAAATGACCATCGTGGAAAAGTTAACATTCTTGCCAGTATGTTGTCAAAAATTCTACCTTTGAGGAAGTCAGCCCTCCCGAAATTGCTCCACTGCAGATACTGACTTGATTTGTAAAATCTATCCATGACAATTTACCAGCCAACAGAGCCCCAGGTCCAGATGGAATTCCTTCAACAGTTATGAAAAGTGTTCCCCAGAACTTGCTGCTATTCAAGCTAAATTATTAAGACGTGCGTATGTGCTTTTTCCTTCCCTAATTCTTCGAAAGAAGCCAACGTCCACCCAATTCCAAAGAAAGGAAGTTCCACTGATCCCTCTGATTACAGACCATTAGCTATCACATCTTCTCTTGGTAAAGTACATGAGCCTGTCATTAATATACACCTTGAATCCAAACACTTAATTAGTGACAGCCAGTATGGTTTTTGCCACAAAAGATCCACTGTTGATATACTCAATCTCTATACTCACACCATCCATCAGTCAACTGACCAACATGGAGAAACCCATGCAGTAGCCTTTGATATTTCTAAATCTTTTGACAGTGTGGCACCATTCCCTGTTATCCAAACTCCCTTGCTAAGGCCTATCATTTTTTGTCCCATTGTTTTCCACATATCTCAGCAACAGAAAGATAAAGAGTAAAGGTGGAAGATGTATATTCCAATTACTACTCTGTTAATGCCATCATGGCACAAGGATTAGTCCTAACTCCATCCTCATTCATATAACTGATTTCTTGTCTGTCACTCATAATCCCATTAACTCATATACAGATGACTCAATGCTTCACAGTTTCTCTACAAAGTCTGAGATCTCTAACTCCCAACTTGGCACAGCAGTTTCCATAAATCATGATTTACCAAAGATCACTAAATGTGGCAAAGTAACATTATTTCATGTACTGCTAAGAAAACTAAATACGGTACATCCTTCAACTTTGCGAATTTTAACTTTGCGATTCACCAATTATGCGTGGTAGTTCTAAAAATCATGTATTTTTTAAAGCAACCACAACCACGCCAAGAATTAACGATGCATAACCTGGCCAATATCCTTGCCGTCATTGATCAGCTAAAAGAAACAATCGTGAGCAACGAATGTGACCAATTTAGGGCTCAGGAAGCATGCCACAGTGTTGACAGGGCCCTTCTCTTTTATGCTGACATCCACAGAGATGGGGTTAACAAGAGGAAGCAGTCTCTAATCACAAAATTCATGAGAACCCCAAGAGACCATGCCCATCGACCAGCCGTCCTGCCACCCCTCCCCAAGCAGCCAGATATCCTAGTATCCCTAACTTTTTATTCTGATGACCCCAGTAACAATTCTGACTTTGAGGGATTTGTGAGAGGGGCAGAAAAAATACAGCAAGATGTGAAAATATCTGCCAACAGTGATAGTGATGACGTAGGCCCCGCGGGGCCACAGTAGCCACACCCAAGGCTCGCCCCGCCATCAGTCACGTACACCATGCCAGTCTTCACATCAGTGTAAATGTTTTTTTGTTTTCTTTAATGTTTCTTACCTATGATGTTTTCTTATTAATATTACCATACAGTACATCAGTTCATGTTTGTTTCATTTAACATCGTAAAATAAAGAGGTAGAGTCGAGAGAAAGACTGGGAAAAAGTGCTTACCTTGGGATGATGTTGACCGATTTGACTTTATTTCATATATTTAATTGTTTCAATTTTGCTAATTTTGATCTTGCGAGGGTTTTTATCAACCATATTCTCGCAAAATTGGAGGAAGGACTGTATATCCAATTTACTAAATGACACATACTGCCTGATTCTATAATTCCCTCACTGCAACCAATACCCTTATCCCTGAAAGTACAGTAATCTCCCTACTATCCAGACGTCCACTATCTGGATGCATCGCTATCAAACATCGTAGGCTATCCAACCCCCAAAATGCCCAAAAAATCGAAAAAATCCGGAAAAATCCGAAAAAATCCAATTTTTTTGGACCGCATAAGTTTGAATTTCCCGTGTGCACCGACCAGCTGTGTTTTCGCGCCTCCCGCCTCTCTCACGGTCTCATTTCCCGCTCAACTCCCGGCTCGTCAAAACGCTCTCAACATGGCTGCTGAAGTGCTTGGTTTTGTGGTGATTCCCTATCTCCTGCAGGGCTTGATGCTACTCTGCACATTCTTCATCATGTGTGTGATGATGGCCCCACCACTTGAGAAGAAGAAGAAAGTGGTTTTGACTCTGGAGAAGAAGCGGGAGGTATTGGAGAAGGTGGAGGCCAAGTGGCCAACATCACGGATCCTCCGTGAATTCAACCTCCCTCGCTCCACTTTCTTTGATATTAAGAGGTCCCGAGACAAACTACAGCAGTACACGGCTGATTTCGCTTCGAAAACCAGACGGAACATGGAGAGGAAAATGAAGTTTACTCCTAAGTATGCTGACATTGACCGTTCCATGCTCATCTGGTATCGACAACAACGTGCTGCTGGTGTGTTGGTACGTGGAACGGAGCTGAAAGCTCATCTCGGACTCTGGCAGCGACTAAATTCTCAAGAACTCGTCACTAGACCACACAGGAATTTACTGTTATATACAGTGCAGTGAAGTGATGAGATGCAAGGTATGTGAAAGGAAACGTTGTAGAAAGTGCTGGTGAGAAGTGCTGGTGAGTGTAAAGTGCAGCAGAAGTGCTAAGGTGTGTCAGGTGCAAGGTCTTACTGTCAGACTCTGAGATGACCGAGCGGGTTATTCATCAGGACGGTGGCATCATTCTTGTAAGTACCCTAACTTCTTCAAAATTCCTTGTTTTGTTCTTCCCATGTCATTAATCTCATGCATACTCTGTGTGAAAGATGATTTCCATAATGATTTTCAAGTCTAACCTGTTTTCAGCACGCTGTAAAGTTTTGTTTCGTTTTTGTTTTTGAAGGCTCCAACATCCTTGCATGTGTCAGCCTTGGTCACCTAATGGCGGCTCTCCACGCTGCTCGATCCCTGGCAGCCTCCCTGTTCAGTCCCTTAACCCTTAAGTCACACTTAATGACCTCGTCCCATGTCTTTCTCGGTCTACCCCTCCCAACCCCTCCGCCAATATTAACACTTCTCACCCTCTGTACCCAATTATTATCCCCATCCTCTCCACATGTCCAAACCACCTCAGCCTACCTTTCCTCATCACAACACCAATACACTCCAGTCCCATCCTACCTCTCAACTCTTCCATCGTAAACCCAGCCCCCCCAGGCCTTGAACGCAGGGACGCACTGCACATCCACCTAATCATTGTCATTTCTGTACGTTTAAACCTGCGAATATCCTCTTCCTTTACTGCCCAGGTCTCACTACCAAACAGCATCACACTCCTAACACATGCTGCATACAAAGACCCCTTAGCACGTAAGGAGAGTCCTCTCAATGTCAGGAGAGGCAACAGCTTCCTGAACTTCTTCCAACCACTTCTCACCCTAGCAACCGAGCTAACTCCAGCCCAACCTCCGGCACATAACATGTCTCCCAAATAACGAAACTCCTCCACACACTCAAGAGACTCACCTGCAAGTTCAACCCTCTCACGCCTAACAATCTCCACCTGCTCTCCCCGACACACCGCACACATGAAATCAGCATCATCTCGCAGTCTACCTCTAATACCACTACATCTCTTGTGCACCCATTTATCACAAACATTACACAAGATGGAATTACTTCCCACACCCTTGTGGCAAACTGCACATGGCCACTCTCCCTCTCCTCTGATTGTACTGCCACCAACCCTAGATATCATCACTTTTGTTTGATCTGCATTTACCCTTCGGCCCTTGAACCCCATACCATCTCTCCACTTCTTAAATCTTTCCTCCGCCTCCTTTTCATTCTCTGCAATCAACACCAAATCATCAGCATACAACATCTCCCATGGGAGTCCATCTCTGAAGTCACGTGAGAGGGCTTCAGGCACCATGATAAACAACAAGGGACTCAAAACTGACCCCTGATGCACACCAACATTCACGGAAAACTCATCACTCAAAGCTCCATTCACTCTTACCTGGGTGCGAGCACCCATGTACATGGCCATAACCACCCTAACCAGCCACTCTTCCAACCCTAGCTTTCTCATTGTCCACTCCACCACCTCTCTAGGGACTCTGTCAAAGGCCTTTTCCAAATCAACAAAAACAAAATACAATTCCCTTTTCTTTCCAATATATTTTTCCTGAAGCTGTCAAACAATGAATATGGCATCAGTGGTCCCCCTGCCTGGCATAAACCCAAACTGCATCTCATCGATATTCACTCTTTCTCTAATCATACCTTCTAGAACTCTCTCCATAACTTTCATTATCTGATCTAAGAGCTTTATACCTCTGAAATTTCCCCTTTCCAGGGCATCACCCTTCCCTTTGTACACATTTACAGTTACACTCTTCAGCCAATCATCTGGGACAACACACTCATATATAATCATATTTATCAGGTCAGTGACTAACCTCACCCCAGAATCTCCTGAGGCCTTCAACATTTCGGCAGTCAACCCAGACACGCCTGCCGCCTTCCCCACCCGCATCCTGCCAATTGCCTGACTCACAGTAGCAGCGTCAATCAAAGGCCAAGGGCCAAACACGATCAGCTGGCTCCAAACCTTCTCTATCCCAATCAAACTCCTCATTCAACAACCAGCTATAATGATCTCTCCATGCATCTTTAATATCCTCACTGTTCACCACTACCCTTCCATCATCATTCTTCACACACTGCTCACCTACAATGTCCTGATTATCCCTCTTCACCTGATTTGCCACCCTAAAAATCATATTTTTCCTTTCTCCATGATTTAGATTATCAAGTAAAAGTCTCTGTGACTCAGACTTCGCCCTGTATACCTCTCTTCTAGCCCTGCGCTTGGCAGCCAAGTACTCCTCCCTGTTACCACCATTCTTCCATTCCCGGAAAAGCCTTCTTTTCTCCTTAACTGCAGCTTCTACACCCTCATCCCACCACCAAGTTACTTTATGTTTTGGTGGGCCTCTTGTCCAACCGCATATTGCATCGGTAACTCTCAAGAGGTTGTTCTTAAGGGCTCTATACTGTTCATTAACGTCTCTATCTACGGCTTCCTGTTCAGCCACCACTCTCCTCATCTCGCTATAAAAGGCATCCCTTACTGATTGGTTTCCCAGCTTCCATATTTTCCTCCTAGGTACATATGTCCTCCTTCTCATCACTCGTTCCTTAAGCACCATGTCACAAATCAACAGTTTGTGCTGCTGCACACACTCCTCGCTTCCTATAACTTTAACATCCCTCAATAATCTCCTATCAACCCTCCTGACCAGAAAATAATCTATCTGACTACTATTTCCCCCGGACTCGTACGTAATCAACCGGCTGATTCTTTTCCTAAAATGTGTGTTGCACACAATCATGTCCATAGCCTCCCCAAATTCGAGTATTCTTTCCCCTTCCGCATTCCTCACACTATATGCACATCCTCCATGGACTCCTTCATAACCTTGAGCTGTAAAGTGGTAAAAAATTCCCATAAATGTTAATCATAATTTCCTGCTTTTAATTTAATTTTTTCATGCATGGTTTTGAAGTGCACCAGCTATGAAAAAGGTGAATGCCACTGATTTGTGTGAAAGATGATTTCCATAATGATTTTCAAGTCTAACCTGTTTTCAGCATGCTGTAAAGTGGTAAAAAATTCCCATAAATGTTAATCATAATTTCCTGCTTTCAATTTAATTTTTTCATGCATGGTTTTGAAGTGCACCAGCTATGAAAAAGGTGAATGCCATTGATTTGTGTGAAACATGATTTCCATAATGATTTTCATGTCTAACCTGTTTTCAGCATGCTGTAAAGTGGTAAAAAAATTCCCATAAATGTTAATCATAATTTCCTGCTTTCAATTTAATTTTTTCATGCATGGTTACCACTAGTATTGAAGTGCACCAGCTATGAAAAAGGTGAATGGCATTGATTTTCATGTCTGGTACCTAAACAAACTGCCAACTCAGTCAACAGCTGTGCCTAACTTACCTCAAATTCATTCTTTTTGGGTTAAATTTAAATGAATTCATGCTTTGTGTTCATTATTTTAGTGCACTAGCTGTGAAAAAGGTGAATGCCAGTGAATTTCATGTCCAGTCCTAACCTAACCTAACCATTTTGTTAATCATAATTTCCTGCTTTTAATCTTATTTTTTCATGCATGGTTACCACTAGTATTGAAGTGCATCAACTGTGAAAAAGGTGAATGCCACTGATTTTCATGTCCGGTACCTAAACAAAGCTGCCAACTCAGTGAACAGCCGTGACTAACTTACCTCAAATTCATTCTTTTTGGGTTAAATTTAAATGAATTCATGCTTTGTGTTCATCATTTTAGTGCACTAGCTGTGAAAAAGGTGAATGCCAGTGAATTTCATGTCCGGTCCTAACCTAACCTAACCTAACCATTTTTCTGGTAACAATTTACATCATTTACTGTATTTGATGCTTTGTATCCAATAATTTAGTGCATAAAATGTGAGAAAAGATTATTTCCATGTCTGATACTTACTTACACTATGGTGGCAAGTTCGGAGCACCTATGCCTTACTCACCTCTAAATCATAATTTTTTTGTTAAAATTCAATTAATTCATGCTTTGTGTGCATTATTTATGTGAAAGGAGACCTAAATAAGTGCTATGCATGTCCAGTAGGGAGGCAGGAAGGTAGTTTTCTGATTTAGGTTAGGTTAGGTTAGGGTCAGGAATGACTGGTGCTGGAGCTTCAGGGCCACTATCCGGACAAGACCACTGTCCGGACATGCCTTTGGTTCTATTACTTCGGATAGTGGAGGGATTACTGTATTGAAATTCTTGGTGTTTCACTTAATCATACCTTCAGCTGGACTTCTAATGTTAAATCACTTGCTAAAACAAAGAAACTTGGATTAGCGTACATACAGAATCCGTAACTTCTTTACCGAGGAGCAATCAGCTACAATATACATGAGTCATGTAAACTCTCAGCTAAAATATTGCTCACCCTTTTGGAGTGGATGTGGAGAGGTTATATTAAAACAAGTGGACAAAATTCAAGACAAAGCTATAAGAACAATTAACAAGCCACCAATTACAAATGAACTACTGTACCTCTCCTACAAATAAAACAAAATGTTGTCTCCCGTGCATAATTTTACAAATATTGTATATATATATATATATATATATATGTAATCCCTCCACTATCCGTTGTAATAGAGCCAAAGGCATATATACAATGAACAACCATGGGGACATCACACAAACTTGTCATATGCCCCCACTGATCATGAACCATTCGCTTACCCTTGCACATGCCTCACTGCCACCATAAAAACTCTTGACAGCACCTAGCAGCTTACCATCTACACTGTACATGTGCATAACCTTCCACAATCCTTCTCTGCCAACTTTGTTGCATGCTTTTTCCAGACCCATAAATACCATAAACACCTTATTGTCCTGCTCACAAGCCATCTCCACTATCTGTATCACCACAAATATTTGATCCACACATCCTCTGCCACTCCTAAAACCACCCTGTTCATCACTTACTAGGACTTCTGATATCTCTCTTACTTTCTGTATAATAATTCTTCCACATACCTTCCCTACAACACTCAATAAATTTATGCAATGATAATTCTTGCACTTACTTCACTCACCTTTATTTTTAAACAGGGGTAAAATCGCAGCCTTTATATATATATTATAGTCTGTCTCTTGAATTACCATTATAACAAAAATAAAGGGATAGCAAGAATAAATTACAGTAATACCTCACTGCAGTGAAGGAGTTAAGCATACAACAAACTTACTGGATTGTACATGTATCCTTCACCCTTAGAGTCAACCAGGACAAGACGGCGGCCTGAGGGTTCAGTGTAAATGCTGGTGATGGATGAGGTGTGTCGGTAGTCACTGACAACATGCCAATCCTCAATGAAGAAGAAGAACAGCCCACCAGTCTGGAGAGATCAAGCTTTCATTTAAAAAAAAAAAAAAAATGGAAAGGGAAACCATTATTGAATAGTCTTGTTAGTGTGAAATATTAAAAATCTATAATAAAAACTGCTTAGTCTAAGAACAATAGTGCAGGTGCTTAGCAGATTGATACCAGGTTCTTCCCTACAGCTGCTTGCACACCAGTGTCTAGAAAATTTGCACATACTAATCATCATCATCTAATCCTACGTTGCCCCATAAGAAGCACAGAAACCCAGGGCTAGGCAAGTTGGTCCTAACATTTAAGATAAGAGTGACCAGCCTCACTCATTCCTGAGTGGCATTACATAAGCAATAAAACCCAACCACCCCTTGGATATAAATCTTCACTGGTTCAATCTGATTGGGGCACTGTAATTACCCACTAAACCACCAGGTACCAAAATCTGGTTATATGGTTACCACCCAGCACAGTAAATGGTTTCCTGACGTACCGGCAACCATTTGGCTCGTCACTCAGTGCAGAGTCACCCACAGGCAGAAGGAAGAGGAAAGAATGAAGGAATGAAAAACAGAAGAGGGAGTGCAAAGTCACCCGTAGGCAGAAGGATGAGGAAAGAATGAAGGAAAGATAGACAGAAGTACAAACTATCTATCTATCTATCTACTGCCAGACGCCTCAATCCCGAACGGGGTGGCCACAAACAAATCGCCTCCATGTCACTCTGTCCCCTGCCATTTCACTACCACGCTCCCAACTCACACCCCCCTCTCTCATATACCTCTCCACTCCATCCCTCCATCTCATCCTCGGCCTCCCCCTCCCTCTCGCCCCCTCCCCCTC